>CAKAOH010039449.1:0-20078 GCA_916701665.1 Sebastiscus tertius | reverse complement strand
TTTTGACTGTTGTTCTAATGCTTTTGTTTTCCTGTGTAAAGCACTTTGAGTTGCCTCTGTGTTTGAAATGTGCTGCGTGGTTTCACCTTGCCTTGCAATGTCATAAAACACTGAGATGTGCTTTACACTCGACAGTATTCCCATTATAACTCTTTTTGTGATGCTCACCTTCACCGGGAACAGGCGGGTAAAGTAGTTTTCCCAGTTGTCTCGAGCAGCAATGACAATCCTCTTCTTCATGTTCTCATTCTGGATGGTGCTTATAGTCATTCCCACATTGAAATTTGCTGGAGTACAAATGGGGAAAACGGGATAACGGTCAGCAGAAATGTTAGAAATTATGTGAGTGTCAGTGAGTGTTCATTCCATCCACAGGCTGTATATAAAGATGGGTGACATGACAGCTCCCCAAAAGTGAAGCCAAAACATCTTGATCGCCCCCTGGTGGCTGGCTGCAGTATAGGTCATAAACCCCGCCCCCTCCATGTTAGCGGATGGAACATGGGCCAGAGTCATAGTACACGTCAAATAATTTTTTCCCAAAGATGGTTTCTGTCATTTTAAGTAGTTCTTATCACGCTGATGTATGTTCAAGTGTTTTTTCTGATAAGTTTGGTTTAGCCGGAAGCTCGGGAATTGTACGTAGACTAGGACAGTCGCGAGTTTAACTTTTCATAACTGTGATTGTCTGTTTCAAACATAAAGATCTGTATTATACAGTACAGTCTACGGTTCATACAGTCGCTGACCGTGTTGCTAGCTAGCTTAGCAACATCTCCACTGAAAGTTAGCCAGCGCTGTCGGACCATAGTGTGTTCATATCCACACGTGAATAACGTTTCTGAAACACTAATCACGAGTCTGTGTAGTAGCACGTGTCAATTTGATCATGAATGTATTTATAGAGATATTATGGTTAGTTGTTGTGTCTTTCTAGCCAAACCGCTACTGTGGTGCTAACGTAGCCGCTAGGTAGCTCATGCAAGCAAACTGCGACCGTGATTTGCAATTGGGTTGGACGAATGTGTGGACGAGACCTCAATATCCGCCCACACATTAAGTACGGGCGGGTAAAGTACATTCATAAGTAATGAATTGGTATTCTGGATTGATAACAAATTTATATTTTGATAAAGATAATTATATCAGTAATTAATTTATGTTTCTGTATGACACAGAGTAAAGGTAATAATTATAGTTAATAAATAATAATAATTATAATTAGACAAATTTAGGAAAATTTAATTAGAGTGTATGTATGGCTCAATAAGGAAGCTGGTTAATAATTAATACTTGACTTATGGAGAAGAAGTGGAATTAAATAAGTTTATACTTCTTCTCACTCCTTTTCGAATATGTAAATCAAGGCATCAAGTGTTTGACTATTTATTTCTTTTATGCTTTTCATTGTATGTAAATACTACTTGTTTCTGACTGTCCACTTGTTGGTATGATCATTCCTTTTCTTTATTTTTTCTTTTATTGTTTTTGTATTCTACATGTTCTAAATAAATTTTGAAATGAAGTGGAGACGTGTCGTCCATCTTTATATACAGTCTATGATTCCAACCACTTGTGAATGACTTCAGCTTGTAACGTTTTAATCAACATTATAACAAATATTGTAGCATCCAGCATTATGGTGATCTTTCCAAAACTCTCACCCAGAAGGTCCTTCATCTTCCTCCTCTCCTCTCTGTTGATCCTCACACAGCTATCAGAGTAGGTGTCCCTCATGATCTGAAAACACATCATACGACATGAAGAGTTTGATGTCTACTGCCTCTGAAGTACAACGAATCAGAGGGTACTGTGGATAAATATAATAACCACAGTATATCAGGTTAAACGTGAGGACACCTGTAAAATATACTAACCTGTTCACATAACAGATTGAGGATGTAGGGCCGGTTGAACATCTCTTTGGGGTAAAACACCTGCACACAGATAAATAATACTTCTTTAACAAGAAGATTTCCAGTTCAAATACCCTCTTTCCTTGTTATTTCTATTGTGTTTGGGGTGGATGAAATGTTGCCAGTGAATATTCGATAATTAATTTTTCTTTCCACCTTCCACACATATTGCACATTCTACGATCGAAAAAGAGCAAGAAATAACACTCTCCCCTTCCTCAGTAGTTACCATTAAGCCAAGCATTTAGGTAACAAACAGGGGCAGACTGGGACTGAAATTCAGCCCGGGACTTTGAAACTCCGATCTCCGAGTGCTGACTTGACTATGACTTGCCCCCAAACTGCATGTGATCATCATAAAGTGGGCATGTCTGTGAAGGGGAGACTCGTGGGTACCCATAGAACCCATTTTCATTCACATATCTGGAGGTCAGAGGTCAAGGGACCCCTTTGAAAATGGCCATGCCAGTTTTTCCTCACCTAAATTTAGCATTTTAAGTTTGGAGCGTTATTTAACCTCCTTTGCGACAAACTAGCATGACATGGTTGGTACCAATGGATTCCTTAGGTTCTTCACTTTTTAAAACTGAACGCGCTACAACCTAAAAATCGCAAGTTGCCTTAATGCATTAAAGAAATTAGTGGTGGTGGTTATTATCGCGTTAACTTTGACAGCCTTAATAAAAACATTGATTTAAGTGAAATCACTGGTCTCCTGATAAATATCCTATGTGTGTGTGTGTGTGTGTGTGTGTGTCTTACTTCTTTTCGCAGGAACAGTTTTCCCGGCATGTTGGAGTAAGAGAAGTAAACCCCAGCAGAGAAGCGGTGGAGCTGGGAGCGAATGCCCTCCACATCTGGCACCCCATCTACAGTTAATGAATAAACAGCAAGATGAAGGTCACTGACTGACCTCACATTTGATAACATCGGGTTGAATGGTAGTTTTCAGCATTTGTTGGCTAAAATACATCGATTAAACATTATGTCTGGAGAACATGATGACGAGAGCGGCAACACCCACTGAGAGACGGGGCAGCCACGGGCGGCGGGTCGGGGATGTTCTGAAGGATGGGTGCTGCTGGGCGCGGAGGAGGTGGCGGGGAGTCGGGGGGAGGCGGCAGGGAGTTGCGGGAGCGCTGCGAGCTGAACAGGTCATCCAGGGAGCGCTGCTTCTGCCTCATGTTACTAGAAATGACGCGGGGCCCCGTGTTGGAGGGGGGAGAGGGCGGTGGGGATGGCGTCCTGGGAGGAGGAGGCTCCCACTTAGGCTTGACTGGAGGAGGAACCCACTGTTTCTGCAAGTGAGGATGTAGCACTCAGTATATTCCAGACAGAGATACTCAATATGAGACAGAATAATAAACCTAATGATAAAATAACTTGGAATTTCTAGAGACATTTAGATCGATTTTCTTTTTATTTTGTAGGTGCAGTTAGACTTTCCATCCTGACCTTCTGTTGTGGCACTGGTGCTTTGTCTTTGAGTTTGGCCAGAGCTTCCTCTTTGGGGTCATTCTTCTTTACGAAATGCCGTGCATTATGTCTGTTTAGAGGGAAAAAAACAGTAAATCACAAAGATTGCGGAAGTTTCTAGTTTTTCTAGAGGGTGGGGCCATTGTGGGATCAATTTACACTCAGGCATGTCAAAGACTAGGATATATACTGCTCCTATTTTTATACTTCCTTCTATTTAAATGGTTCATATTTTGTTACACTTTGTTTAGCTCTTTTTTTTTTTACTGTGTTAGCTGATGCATCTTGTTTTTTGCACTATCCCCTTTGCTACTGTACACTGCAAATGTCCCCACTGTGGGACTAATAAAGGAATATCTTATCTTATCTTATCTTAGTCTCTGGCCAGATGACGGGAAAACACATTTACGATTCATGGAAAAAGTGGTCATGAATTGTTATGGGAGTTCCGGTTGCCTGGTTGGCAGCAACCTCCGTTACAGTCAAAACTTATTTTCGATTTCAAGAATTGTGAGCGTGACTTCACCGCATACTGGCTGCACAACAATGTGACAACAAAGTTCAAAAAGGTCAGAGACACTATGCTTTTCCTGTGTTTCTTTAACCCACAGCATGATGTTGACTCCCATTCAACAATTTTTAATCCATTGAGGGAGAAAAGGTGTCCAAGCAGGATCCAGTAGGATATTAGATCAGATGAACTTTGTTAAAATGTTGGGGAAAGTGTGTATAGACAACCCGTTCTCACTCCCAACTCATCAAATACCGCCGTTTTGGTCAGTGCCCCTTGGCATTGGAAAAACTTCCTGTAAAAATGGAAGATTATTTTGAAAGGACACTAACGAGCGTTTATTGACACGCCATCCCTGGTCCGTCCAAAAGCCCCAAGCGGCGGTAATTGACGAGTTGGGAGTGGGAATGTGTTGGTAAAGAGCTCACAGGGAGCAGCGTTGGAACTGACCTGACAGGCTCAAAGGGTTTGGCTTCCTGTAGGGGTCGGCTGTTGTACTGTTTGATGATATCCCGGATGTTGGAGGTGGGTTCGGGCTGATGCTTAGTGAGAGGAGCTGGGGCAGGGGTTGCTTTTGGGGGATCCACTTCTCTGACAGGTGGGGGGCGGAGACGCTTCACTGTGGGAGATGAGAGACAGAAACTATATACCCAAGCTCTTCATGCAGTTCATTTCCGATAAAATCAGCTTATGTCTTCTCACACAAAATAGAAATTTGTAGCTGTGTGCTCCTTTTCCTTTTGGGCCCATGAATTATGATCTATATACTATATATTATAACAGCTCTGAGAAAGTAAAGGGGGGATAGATATCCCTTAATATTTCTAAATTCCACAAAATATTATCTAGTCCAGGGGTCGGCAACCTTTACTATCAAAAGAGCCATTTTAGGCAAAAGAAAACAAAACATCTGTCTGGAGCTGTAAAACATTTGAGCATTGTGATGAAAGCAACACAGTTTATAGTCTAAGTATATAGTATATAATTCTAATACAGTGAGCGCCCAAGTGCAAATGTACTATGGAGTATTAGGGCCACATTGAGGGAAAAAAATCGGAGATTTCCAGAATAAAGTCGGAATATTATGAGAATAAAGTCATAAATTAACGAGAAAAAAAATAGTAATATTATGAGAATAAAGTCCTAACTTTACAAGAAAAAAGTCGTAATATTACGAGAATAGAGTCATAACTTTACGAGAAAAAAGAAAATAACACGTAAAATTACTACTTTATAATATTAGGACTTTATTCTTGAAAGCTCAGTTTTTTTTTTTTCCTCAATATGGCCCTAATACTCCGTCATACCACAGACCTACAACAGTGATGAATAAAAATAAAAATGTAAACAAAAAAGCAGTTATTCATTTCCATTTTTATAAATTCACAGGGAGCCACTGGAGAGGGGTAAAGAGCCGCTTGTGGCTTCGGAGCTGCAGGTTGCTGACCCCTGATCTAGTCTATTGAACTTGTGTCATCTCTCTCACCCTCAGGCTTTGGTGCTGTAGGTGGGGGGGATGGACGTGGTGATGGCGGGGAGCGTCGCTGCTGTCTGGGTGGGCTGGCGGGGGCTGGCTGAGGCGTTTGAGGTTTGGATCCACCTCGGGGCTGAAAGCCTGGAGGACAGTAGAGGAGAGAGATCGTGAGGAATGAGGAAAATTATTATAAGCGTGATGATTTTAAAGGTGCAATGTGTCAGATCTGGACGGATATTTTAGTTTAAAAAATTCAAAAGACTGAACTAACATCAATCCCAGAATATGAAGTTACAGTGTTGACGTTATGTTAAAGACGTCTATGTATTGTGTTGCAGAGATATCTGCTGAAATGAACATGCCAACCAGCTAGCTGTCTTGTAATACCACTTGTACCTGGAGAGGTGATAGTGAGTCACCGTAGTGTCCAGTCTGCCCTTAGCCCTGAGTGAAGCTACATGTATTACTAATGGTTGCTGCTGGTCAGCTCCACTCACCAATCTTCTGGAAGTATTCCCTCCTTTCTTTGAAAGACTGCAGGTCATCTGGATCTGCTACGTCCACTTCTCTTTCCGGCTGTAGAACAAATGGACATGAGCACAAAACATGTCACCACATGAGGAGGAAACAAACTCAGTGATACCAGTGCTTCACATCCAGGGAATACACCGTCCTGCTGCCTCAAATACTCACTAGAGCACCGAATGTGGATTAATCCGCCGCTGAAAACAGTCCCCAACAAATGCACTGTTTCCTCCTGTTTGAGTAAAAACTACCGTGACTAGCTGTTTAGGAAATTACTGAGCCTTTCTTAAAAAATGAAACTTTATATTTGTGAGCTGTTTTTAAGGATTTATGTCTTCAGTATAGGAACCAGTGGGCTTAGACAGGGTAGAGGAGTCAGATTTGAAGAAATTCCCTCACGGGAATATCCCGTTCACGTGAATGGGATGGACAGATGAATACTAGGGTTGTCAAAGTTAACGCAATAATTACAACGTGATAAAGATACTGGTATCATATGAAACTAGAAAACCTAATGAATCCATTGGAACCATGTCATACTAGCTAGTCAGGAAGGAGGCTAAATAACGCTCCAAACTTACGCTAAATTTTCCCAGGGTCACAATTCTCCCGCATTTTATCCCGATTTATGGCAAAATTTCATACCCTTTTTCCTTTTTCGCTATCTCAATCTGTTTCTGACAATGTACAGAGTTAGTAAGTCCTACTGTTTTACACTTGGATGACAATAAAGCGACACCAAATGTCATTTCCCTGTGGAGAAGCTGCTCGTGACACAACGTGGTTTGAGCTGCGCTCGCCACACATCACAGCATGCTTTGCAGCGACGTAAGCCATTGGAAATGCATTGTTGCGTTGAGTCTGAAAGGGGTGGGGGCCTTCAGTGAGTGAGAGACTGAGAGAGAAATGGAGAGTACTAAGAGAAAGAAATACTCAAGCAAACAGGGGCAAAACATTAATAAATGAATAAAAACTGATCAATATAAATTTGTTTATACCAGAGATTCACACAAATTCACGTCAGAGGGGCGAATTATTCAGTTTTCTTTCCTGAGAAGTAAAAGCAAAATTAAAAATAGGCCTATTTAGCATAAAAATGCTGTTGCACTTATTTTCGTTCTTTAAAAGTCACCAAAATGCAGGAAACAAAGTTTCTGAAACTCAAATTTTTGAGGTCTCAAGGTTGGCACGTATGACTGTGACAGAGGTAAATCAGCATGCAGATAAGAAGGCACTTCAACATTTACTGCTAGTGCGTCATTGTATATCACCATTGGCGAGCCTAAGGTTGCCTACCCCTGTTTGCTGAGGTTACAACAAGAAGAAACCAAATGCGACGGTATAAACCTGGACGTAAAAAGAGACAGTTTGTAGAAATCTATGATATAAAGCAACGAAAAAAATCCAGCATAGTAAGATAAGGTAAAAAAAAAAAAAAAGCAGCAATAGAGTACACTACAAAAATGTGATCTGTATACAGATATACCTCTGGCTCAGGCTGCCTGAAGGTGGGGGTGCGTTTAGGTGCAAATGTTTTGGGCCGGGGAGGTGGTGGGGGCGAGGGAGATCGACGGGGGGGTGGGGGTGAGGGTGAGGGTGAGCGTTGCCTGGACCGTCGCTCGGGCTGACGTCTCCGCTGCCTCTCGTCCTCCTGCTGCTTTCTCTCCTCCTCCTTCTGCTTCTTCTTCTGCTGCTCCTGGGTCTGCTGCTGGGACAGCGTCATGGCCTGCATGGTCATCTGCTGGGCCTGAAGAGGAGGAGGAGAGGTAGGAGAAGGAGTTAGGAAAGGAAGATGTGGGTGGAGGGGGCAAATAACAGGATGAAACATATGTGTGTGCTTATCCTCACCATGAGAAAGGCCTGCTGGTTGATGAGGGCCTGCTGTGATGCTGACATCTGCATGGGGTCAGCAGCAGACTGGGCAGGCATGACAGTCTGAGGCATCATCATGGCTGTGGAGGGATGAATATGACTAACTGTTTTTCAGGTAGAAATCAGCTATATTTAAATCATAACATTCAACACACAATACATATACTATGAGAGAATATTTTAGGGGCTGTGGGGGGGTATGATATCCATATCTTTCTTCATGTTTCTCCTTACCAATTATATGTATATGCCTATATTTGTGTCCACTGTGTCCATTGCTATTACATCCATATTATTTTTGCTAATACATCCCCTGAAATCCTACACACTGCCTTTTTAATGTACATGGTATTAAATAAGCTCTTTGAGTGGTCTCTGCATTAACTGGATGACAGGTTCGTGTAGGGGGATTACCTGGCATGGTTGGCATCATGGGAGCACCATAGCCGGGCATTGAAGGGTTAACCGCCGGTCCTGAGCAGAGGACAACACGGTAACGTAGAGATTAGAAAAGCGAAAGATCGTCACCTTTTCTGCCACTTGATATGAAAAGGATTCAAGGCTTGAGGACGCAAAAAGTTGTGTTCTTGGTCACTTACCCATATAGCTTGGCATTGTCATGGGTATACCTGAAAAACAGAATGATCAGTTATAATAACAGAGACTGAGACACTTCATTACAAAATGAGACAAGAAAAGTAAAAACTAAACGATTTCTGCAGGATTCACCAAGTTACTGACTAAAGTATGAGAGTACAATATAGCCTAGAACTAGTCATCTTTTTGTTTTATTACTTCCTAATATATAAGTGATGCTGACTCCACAAAAGTTTGAGCAGCCACCTGGAGAGGAATCCACCGTCACAACTATCTGTCTTTTAGTTTAGAAGTGTAAAACATCTCCCGACAGCCTGCAATCAGACACCAATAGCATTTTATAACCAACAACACTGCCTACAGCACGCAGGGGAGAATATCTAAAACTTTTGTAAATTCAATTTGAAACTTTTTAATAGCTTCTAATGCCTTTTTTGAGGAAACTGAACTCAAAGTGTTTTAAGACTTTCAACTAACTCCAATGTAAACCACGTGATAATATCAGACGCTCAGAGCAACTGCTCCGGAAGTCAGGTGACGTAGTATAAAGAGTGACAAAGGCCATGTAGGGAGGAGATCAGGGTGGTGGATGAATCACGCAAACACCGGACTGTCACCCAGGAGACCGTTGTTAGTGTCCAGTGTGAAACCAAAAGTCAACATTGACTTATTTTAAGGTTAGTACTTTCCATAACACTTAACTTACAAAATCTTATCAAATGGGGGTCCGTGGTTGAATTTGCGTCACTTTAGGGGTCCTTGACGTGAAAAGGTTTGGGAACCACTGGTATATGCGACACCTATTATATGTCTGTCCGTTCTGGAAGAAGGAATTACTCCTGTGCTGCTCTTCCTGATTTCTCAATCAATAATTTATGTGCATTGAAAAAACATTTTTCTGTGTTCAAAAATTTTCGTTCATATACAGAAATAATGACATAAATAGTCTTCCATAGGCTTGACCAACTTAAAATTCTGAGCCCTTACTGACGAAACAGTTATACCTTTAAGGGCAAAATAAAACTGGTAATATATATTTATTTTTGAAATATAATGCCAGTGAAGTTTTTTTTTTTTTTTTTTTATAAATATAGACTTTTTCAGGTTGAAGAATGTCTGTTTAGGAATGTTTATAACGCATCATACAGTACACTAAGTGATTATAATCCACATGGTGGACTGTGGTGTGGAGATGGAGGACATCCAGTTTTTCCTACCAGTTCCATACATGGGTCCAATCCCTCCTCCTCCTCTCATCCTGCGGTTCAGCATGGCTACTCTTTCCATGTCCTACACACACACACACACACACACACACACAGAGAACAGCAAGAAACACAACCCAGTGACTTCACACACTCAGTAATGAGATACAACCAGAGATACACCATCCAGGAGAGACCAGCGAGCACGCTCAGTACACCCCATGGTATAAAACTTTAACTCTTTCTAAGGACAGGCAAATACAGCCTTCACATTCATTACAGTTACAGTTGAAATAATACAATAAATCTGATGACATCACTGACCGGAGGTCCTTGGTCCAGCACAGGGTCAAACAGGTCATCAACGTAGGCGTCCATCTGTCGACCACGGCCTGCAAACAGGTGGAGGAGAGAGATTAGAACAACGTGAGGATGTAGCTGGGCGGGGTCAGAATAACTCATCATTTCAACTTTATTTTGAAAAGACATGTATGCATGTGACCATAGACTGTATAAACAAGGCAAAAGTGAGCATGGCTCATACACATACCCACGCTCAGTGCTTAATCTTTTAGTCTTTTGAGCACAATCTAGCTTGTTATTAGCTCACCTTCCTCAGGACTAGACCACACTGTCAACCATAATATCAAATTTGAAGTTCCTAAGTTAAACAGTTTTCAAGTTGTACTCCGGAAACAATATTGAAGTCGAAAAAAATTGTTGTTGTTGGCCAAAATTTCAATAATTTTGGGCACCCTGGACTTCTTCTTCTTCTTATTATTATTATTACACGGCTACTTACTTAAGAAATCAATATTTTTACGCAAAAATGGTCCGCCAGAGTCTGACATCAGAGCTCCGCCCATAGCAACGGTCTGTTATGCATATCAACGGTCTGTAATACAGAAATTACAGAACACAGAATGCTGTGATTGACCAATCAGAATCGAGTATTCAACACAGCCGTGTAGTAATGTAGAACAAAACATTGAAATCTCTTCAGCTTGTGTTAACCACGGACCTTATTTCAGGCATCTAACTAAAAACCCATTGACTTCCAGACGAGGGAACTAAAATGCTGACTCATTTCTAGGTTTCAGGACTCATTCCTGTAGCACTCTATTATGCCATTTAATAGTTATTTCTGTTAGTCAACTTACAACAACCTGAACAGCGTCAGTGTCAACCTCATCTACGCTTGTAAGACCTGTTTGCTGAAGAAGAGGTCTGGATCAAAGTTACTTCTACAAGACTGGGCCTCAGGATCAGATAATACATGCAGGACCCGGTTAAAATGAATTAAATTACCACAGACCAAACAGAGCGTGGCCTTTGGGGCGCTCTGAGGGTCGAGGACCTCTTGGGAGTAGTCGTCTGCTTTGCCCAGTCAGTAATCGAGCCTCGATTGTCGTTGGGACAATACAAAGTCACTTGATTACATTTGTGCCTGAGTTCAAAGCGGTCTCAGTTACATGACCTTGAAGGTCAGCCGGTGTGAGCACAGTCACTTGGAACACAATCGAGTGAAAGTTAATCCAGAGTAACTGATAGACCAGCAGCTTGTTTTACTGTAGTTGGAGAATGAATGAGGTGAGAGTTCTGTTGTTTAGACAAGTCTTTTAGTTTAGAAGATTAGGGTGTGTGTGTAGAGAAGAGATTAGAGGGTCAGCACTGACTTCAGACGTGTGGGGGACAGGTCTGATTCATCATTTATACCATAGATGAAAAAACACCTGAGAGATGCTTCAGTGGGCTTCAAACAACTGATTTGTATGAAGGGTTATCTGAACACCTCTGAAGGCAGAAGAACTGTTTGATGATCCAATAAGCATTTGCTGTGAAGCATAATGATGCCTTAAAGTCCGGGTACAGCAGAAACAAGGCAAACGTGAGCATGGCTCACATACCCCCGCTCACTGCTTGACCCCTACTAAAGTAGGGCCAAAGGGTTTTGCCTTTTTCTAAAAAGGCACAACTAGACCACACTGTCAACCAGTATACCAAATTTGAATATTATCGGACCAAATAGATCAAAGCAGGGCACGACGGAGCCTATAACGTAAGCACAAGTTAACTAACTTGGTTGTAATTGGCCAGTGAGCCCAGTCCCAAAACACGTACGCAGCAGCACACTCTCATGCACACCCTGAATGACAGGCACATAGAGAGGGCTGGTGAAAGACAGACGGGGCCAGATGGCCGGTAAAAACTTTATGTATTTTTTGACGGTCCACTGGGATTCGTCCTACTATGCCAGATGGCCAGTACGCCACTGGCTGTGGTAAGTAAGTGTTGTAACTGGTGATTGAATCGGAGAACGACTGATGCTATGTGCTTATATAGTGTTAGGGGAGGGGTTATGCTGAGGATGGCTTCAGTGCATCATCGAGCCATGATTTCAGGGCCGCCCAAAAAATCTTCAACACGAAAATGGAGAAAAACAGTTTAACGGTCTCAATTCAGAACTACATACTTCACAGTCTTTTCACATGTACTTATTTTCTAACATGTATAATGTGTTCAAGAGCAAATCTCTGATTTGACTTAACCCGGACTTTAACATTTCACACCTACCTTCCTGTGGATAATCTCTCCCCCAGGAGCTTCCCTCATAAGGAGGCAGCCCAGGAGCTTGCATGGGAGGTGCTGGTGGAATGAAGTCATCCAGATCTGTAGCTGGCATCCTGGAGGGGAAAGAGAGGCACACAGATGCTCATTGTATTAGCAAATTCTTTAAAAAACAATTCTGGTTTGGCCACTTGTTCAGTGAACATACCTGTCTCCCTGGCTGCTGAACAGGTAGTCAGAGTTTGTAGAGGAGGGAGTCCCTGGTGGTGGCAGCACTTCAGCTTCAGCTCCAGCCAGAAGATCCATTACAAAGTCTGAGCCAGCCAGATCTGACCAGCCATCATCTGTCAGCAGAGACACCGACCAGCCCTGCCCCGCCTCCGACACACCTCTATGACATAAGGGTGGGAAAAAAAATCGATTCACCTATGTATCATGATTTTTTTTCTATTTTTATGATTTCAAAATCGATTTTTTTAATGCCAGAATCGATAGATTTGCTTCATTTGAGTCTATGCGGAGGTAGAAGGAAGCTACCGCTTTTATTGTTGTAGTCAGAGTAACGTGACGTCATATGCGTTCCGTATCCGTCAACCAAAACAAACCGCAGCGAGCCGCAACGAGAAAGTAGAAAACAGCGGAGGATCCGCGTGGATACGACCTGCACCCTCACATTTTAAATCCAGCGTGGTAAACACTACACATCCAGTAAAGTATGGAAACACTTTGGGTTTCACACATTGCAGGAAAAGCAGAGCTAGATTTCACGGCTAAAGCTGCATGCTAACTCTGTCATGGACAGGAAACGTTATCGTAAACGTGCGGCCGACGCTACAAGAGTAGAGCACCCATATACCGACATTTATGTTAAATGCATTCAAACGGCCCCGATGGAGCTGACAATGGATGTATAAAGAGAACGGAGCTGATGGGAGAGATAGCGAAGTTAGAGGAAGTATATACATTTTCAAAATAAGGTGTTAACAAAGGGAACTGTATATGCAAAATACATCTATGGAAATAAGATTGATTGGATTATATTCACCAGAAGTATAAAACATTACATGTCTCTTATAAATTAAATAGAAAATACCACTAATTTGTGAGGAAAATGTCTTTGATTTTTGGGTTGCTGGAAAATATTTTTTATAAATAATGACAATGACTGATGTATTTGACATCAGGACATCTCTGAATACATACATGCTGAAATCAAACATTTTTACTATATTAATTTAGATATTTTCCAAAGTAAAAGTCCCTAGAAGTGTATTATTCAACTTTTTCCCATGTGTTAAAAAAAGTTAATAAAAATCAGATAAAGTGTAATATCAAATCACAATGCTTGTAGAATCGCAAAACTTGCAATACATTGCAATACATATCGAATCGGCACCCAAGTTGCGCGATAGTATAGAATCGGGAGATAGGTGTATCTTCCCGGCTCTACTGTGACAACACTAACACACAGGAGAGGGATGAAAACTAGCACATGTAGCAGGATAAACCAGGGAATATGGAAACGTGGAAACATTAACAAGTAAATGGAGGTGCATGATCCCAAGTACCTGAAATGAAGGAGCCACGAGGCCAGCTGCTCTCCTGTGGTCCATGACTCCACTGCAGTTGTCAGCTTCTCATCTGACAAGAAAAAAAACTAAATGTTATGGGATTATAACAGCAGATATTCATACACTGGAGATGCCAATTACAAAATGTGTCCATGTTAAAGTTGTTTTTCTAAAGAGTCGGTCCGTCTCACCGTTGAAGGTGTGTACATCTAGCAGCATGGTGCCCTTCCTCTGGTTGGTGGTCCACTCCAGCTGGGTGGGGGGGTAGATGCGGGCAGTGGGAGCTGGGAGCTGCAGAGATGTCAGCAGCTTGTGTTGGCACAGTGAGCGGTACTCCCCTGGACCCTGGTCAGACACATACCTGCACAGAGGAGCACTGGAGACTGAGTCATGTTCAGATGAAGTGTTTTTAAAGAGTTTTTCAGGCAGAGTATAGTCAAAATAAAAAGAGGGAAATCACACTATTGACTTGTGACAGTATATAACCACAAGCCCTCACTCGCACATCCACGCCTTCCATACTGTCATTTAACATTTTCCTCAAAAGCACAGAGCAAGAATAAAGCCTCGGTCATGGTGCGTGTCCACAAGGGCGTTTTTGGACGTGAGGGGGTTTGCCGCTTCCCAGCATTGGACGCTTGATAAGGCTGCCACTAGACACCAGGAACCTGATTGGACGAACGCTTTCCCTCGTGGGCTCTGCTCCCGGATTTCAAACCGGAACCAACATGACGGCTCATTTGGAAACTTTCTTCTCTTATATTACGAAAAACAGTTCACCGAAATACGTTTCTGAAAACTATTGAGGTTATTTTGGATCGCCAATGGTTTCTTTAAAAAAAATTTCGGGAGTTTCCAGAGGTGGCAAGTCGTGCTGGATGCCCCTGATTTGCATAAAGTAGCCTTGACCTCAACTGTATGAAAATGAGGAACGGCCATCATGACGGTCCGTCGCTTGAAACGCAACGTAGCGCGACCAGAATTCATTGCATAGCTGCTTACATGGAAAATGAATGGGAAGCGTGGAAATGACGGATTCTGCAATATGATTTTCAATAACGGCTGCCACTACAGAACATTCACTGCAGACACAAGCACAACAAAAGATCACAACATAAAAACGCAGACTCTGGCTTCAAATGACGTCATCCGGGATATTTTGGCTTCACTTTTGTACAGTGGGAGGAAGTGGAGACGCGTCATCCATCTATGTATACAGACTATGATTTACACCATTAAGATTGAGGTTAGCCTATAGAGATGCTCAGTATATCCTCCACCAAGCCCCTGTTGGTAGTAGAAGGCTAACCGAAGCGTAGCACCTACTTGAGCAGAGGTTTGTCCAGTGTTGGTGAGGGGGTGAAAGCACTGAGGCAGCAGGCCAGCAGCAGCCAGCCCCTCAGACTGTCCTGTTCCTCCTGCAGGCCCCACGTGTGGTAAACCAGCTGGGCCAGGATCTCGTCCCTCAAGGCCGGCCGGCTCTGACCCCTCTCCACTATGTAGTTACCCAGCATCTGCTCCTGCCAGCCGCTGAGGTCTGACTCTCCTGTAAACCGCAAGATCTGAGGAGAAAAAAGGCCTGATAATCACAAATGAAACAAAATGACAATATAACTAATCTAATGTGATGTAAATCTAATCACTCCCATATATATATACCAGTTTGTAAATCTCCAGGGCAGTTCTGGCATCTTCAGGCTCCAGAGGGGTGAGGGATCTCTGGAGGGGGTATCCCTGAGGCTGGCTCCATGTATCCTGAGGAGGACACAACATGAGGGAACTCACAAAGACAGGAAATACAAATCCATCTCCTTTCATTCATTCAGGTGTGAGTCTGCTGGATGTCTTTGTATGAGCATTATAAAGAAGAATACACCTTTTAAAGCCATTTTAAGTAATTTCCTTGCTTGTTTTTTTTTTTAACAACAAGTTCAACTGTATGTACAAACTGTATTTCTGCACAACAAATGCCTGAATATGACTCTGGATTGTTAAAATGGGCATGTTTTCGCAGTGTGATGGCAACCATCTGAAGCGTGAGGAGGAGCAGGATTTACAGTGTAATAAACCAGGAATATGTGCATGTATGTGTCAAAACCTTGCTCACCTTTAATATGGACTTGGCATAGCGAGAGAAAGGGTATCTGTCTACATCCAGAGGCAGGGCGAGCTTGTGTTCTGCCTTCACCTGTGGAGGTGCGACCTCTGTGACCCCTGACCCACGCTGGTGCCCTGGTGGACGGAGACGGAACAACAATCACAAACTGGCAAAACGCTGTGGCAGCAGAGTGGCATGCAGTACTGTATGTGCAGACTGTAATATTATTATTATTATGAAGCTGACCTGCTGCACTGCGAAGTCTGGCTGACAGCTCAGCAGGGATCTCCAACATCCCCACATCCTAACCGGGAAAAAAAGCAAACATTACAGTATGGTTACCACAGGAGAAACCAGACAGTTGGCCCTGCTGATACGGGATTAGATTTTATCCCCTTACCATTCCTGGAGAGACAGACTTGATCTTTGTCACTGCCTTTACTTTGTTCTTCTCGTGAAATTCCTGAAATTGACACACAAATGCAGCCAGTTAGTCGATCACACTGTGACCAGCGTGACTTCATCTCTTCATCTTAAAAGTCATATTAGCGATTTAGCGTCTTTCACCTCAAGCTTATTGCTGATTCAGTGAGTAATCCGCTTGTTATCCAGGTGTATCAAGCACACTCAACACTCCCTCATCTCTGCCTGAGGAGCAATCAGACCTATTCTTAGATACACGTCCTGTTATATACTCCTGAAACACCCACAGGCCTGTCGCTCCGCCTCATACAACACGGCACACAGTTCCAAGAGTCCAGAAGGTTTGTCATTTATCAGGAGGTTTACAGCTTATAGAGAGGAGTCACCTCAATGCAGCAGAGCAGCGTCACTCAGATATGACTATGATCAAAACTATCCCAAGCATCGGTCCTTCCCAGTGTTTACAGTATTTGTACATTTTGTATTCCATGGTTAGTAGTTTATTCTGCTGTTGATCTAACTGGATACAGGTATCAGAAAAATGCCTAAACAAATGTGGAAGGCTTAAATTCAGATCAAACATGGGTGTGCACACGCATTCATGCAGCAAATACTCCTCTTTTGTCACAGCCTCACTTCAACGATACCACTTAAATTAAATCAAATAAGTCAGGAGAATGGGTCTGTACCAACACACAGGAAGTCCAACCCTGCTCTATGGATCTAGGATTTACAATGACTGACCCTCCCAAACCAAACAAGTGTGGCACAAATCATGTTTGATCAAAACGCACCCTCAGGCTCACTATATCAAAGCTTTAGAGATTAGTTAGTTTGTATATTATTTACATAACAACAATCAACTTAAGCATAAAATATAGTACATTGTTATAGAATAAACAACCAAACTGTAGATTAAAGGGTACTCCAGAGATTTAGTATTGCACCAAAAGCTGGGGGACTCATGAAAGACGTTATCCAAAAAAGAATGGTCAAAATCGAAGCAGCAGATATCCTGACTTTTAATCCCTAAGCACCCCCACACCCTGGACTACATTTCCCATAATGCAACTCTATAGCATCTTGTGTTAGACCCTCTCTGCCTGGTAAAAGACAACATCTTTCAAACTCCACATGCACAGTTTATAACATAGGTCATCTGATAAAATACTGTACTCTCAAAAACCAAGCGCAACTTCTGGGGCTGAAAATTGAAGCCAAAGTGCCAAAAACTGCAGTTCCTCCGTGCCCCTATCACTTTCCAACAGGATATCAGGAACTATAATGTCCTTGTTTCACCGAAACTTGGCCAAATCCTGGGATAACGATACCGGACAGCGCCAATCGACTCTTGTTCTAACTACCAATGTGCCAGAACAGAGGACTCTAAGAAAAATGACGGAGGCTGTGCTTTATGGTGAATGACGTTAACGTTAATGCACAAATTGAAGGAGCTGATGGGATTGCATTTCACTGCAGTTGTGCCTTGTACGATTTCATAGGACAAATAAATTGACTGGTCTGTGATCCAGTTTTTTCTGTGAGTGAAATTCTATTTATTATTTTGTTTATGTTAGCACTAATTAGCTGGTATTGGTGTTTGCACTCACCATACTTGGCCTGTTAGCTTAGCTCGCTGTACTAAAGACACACGAAGGAGTCGGCTGTTCATTTCTTTCCGGTAGGTACATTACAAACAAAACGTTTTTTTGCTAGCCAAAATTATCATCCCAATTAATATCACAGTTGTTAATGTGAATTACAGATGCAACCTTGACAACAAAGCTAGCTAGCTGCCCCAACCGGGCCTTGCTCTTCTCATCCAAATATGGTGATTTCTGGTTCCAAACAACCAAATGGCGACGGCCAGAGCCACCCTCTTTTGAGCTTCACTTTGGCTCTTCAGAAACCTCTGGGTGACGTCACGGAGACAGCGTCCATATCTTATACAGTCTAAGCTCCAAACATAAGATAAGATAACACTAATATCATCTCTATGACATCATCAGGATGATTATTCTCAGACTTTTAAAGCTCCTCCCTTTAATGCCCTTTAGAGATCCATTTAAAACCAAGTAAATATGTTTGTATTATTGCTCTTTGCAACTGCACAGAAAAACAAATTTGACATTGTTGTTCAGCTGTCCTGTTGTGCACTGACTGACTCTCTGGATTACACTGGCAATTAACTGGACAAAATAAACTGTACTAACAGTAGTACAGTAAGTGAACACTGTCTCCATTTTCACAGAAATTACCACACAATTACATAATAATATAGGAAGCTTCCTAAGAAATTACAGTTACTGTGTATAGTATACTGTACATCCAGAGACTTTGAGTGAGATTTAACTAAATGTTAGTTCAGGTCACAGATGAGACTAAATGATGTCACCTTTAACCCCAAATCCATCTGTCAAACTCCAAATCTTGTTTTTGTTTTAGTTACTTACACTTACTACTCTAAGATACAGCTCAGCTGGCAGCCTGTCAGCAGGAGCCTGACAGCTCCACTGTTCATAGTCCAAACCTCATAAAACAGCACACAGAATGGCACTACCGAAGCAAAAGGACAAACAAAAAAACCAACAGAAATGTCAGTTTAGTTCGCAGCTGAGGCAAGAGAAGATGAAGATATGAAACACAGGAGGAAGACCCGCTGAAAGAAGCGTCTCTGGACTGTTGTGAAACCTGATACAGACCGTTACAATCCCACTATTATTCATGGTGCCAACTATTTCTCAGGTAAAATAAATGAACAGACTGAAGCCAGTTTTTGCCTCTGCTGTGATGCAGAGGGTAAAACAGAAAGGCAGCCTACCTGTTAGAGCTGTGGAGCTGCAAGTCACATATAGACAGGTTCTAGAAGGCGGAAGGAGAGATGCAGCGCTGTTTCAAGTTTCACGGAGCGGGGTTGAAGTCCAAGACTGGAATTGGCTGTGGGTGTGTGTTTGTGTGTGTGTGTGTGTGTGTGTGTGTGTGTGTGTGTGTGTGTGTGTGTGAGCCCCGTCGTCGGGGGTAACGGTGTTAAGAATGTGTGACATCACGGCGCTGAGTGGTATTTAAGGCAGCGAGCGTCGTGTGCCGGTAGACCAGCGACCCGTCCTGACACTGAGACAGGACAGACGAAGCACACAAAAAACAATAATCAATATCTGATATTGATCGGACCCATCGACGACCAGCACGGTCTTTTTGTTGGAATATTTCTCTTCTTCTTTCTCGGTGAGTTCTGCTTTTTTTAATATTCTTTATCAATGCTCCTCCTCAGTGCAGGTTCTTGGTTTCATCCAGCTCCGGGGACAGCAGCAGAGATCACCGAGGTCTGCTGCCGACCGGCCAGAGAGACGAGGCTGCTTCATCACAACGTTCCACACGGGACCCCCTAAACACGACCCCCTGCACTATTCACGTTTTAATGTTTATGGAGGTCTGGGACCCTGGTGGTCTGGGACCCTGGAGGTCTGGGACCCTGGAGGTCTGGGACCCTGGTGGTCTGGGACCGTGGAGGTCTGGGACCCTGGAGGTCTGGGACCCTGGAGGTCTGGGACCCTGGTGGTCTGGGACCGTGGTGGTCTGGGACCCTGGAGGTCTGGGACCGTGGAGGTCTGGGACCCTGGAGGTCTGGGACCCTGGAGGTCTGGGACCCTGGTGGTCTGGGACCCTGGAGGTCTGGGACCGTGGTGGTCTGGGACCCTGGAGGTCTGGGACCCTGGTGGTCTGGGACTCCTGGAGGTCTGGGACCGTGGTGGTCTGGGACCCTGGTGGTCTGGGACTCCTGGAGGTCTGGGACCGTGGTGGTCTGGGACCCTGGAGGTCTGGGACCCTGGAGGTCTGGGACC
>CAKAOH010039448.1:45332-77789 GCA_916701665.1 Sebastiscus tertius | reverse complement strand
AATGACAGATATTGTCCAGAAACCCTCACAGGTACTGCATTTAGCATAAAACAATATGCTCAAATCATAACATGGCAAACTGCAGCCCAACAGGCAACAACAGCTGTCAGTGTGTCAGTGTGCTGACTGGACTATGACTTGCCCCAAACTGCATGTGATTATCATAAAGTGGGCATGTCTGTAAAGGGGAGACTCGTGAAATACACGTAGCTCGTATTCAGAAACTGTGCCTTTGAAACAAGCCGTCAGGATTTCTGTCCATTTTTGATGTCACAAATTTACAAATTAGAGACCATTTCACAGCTTTAAAGGGGACATACTAAAACATGTTTATATGCTGTAATGTTAAAAAAAATAATAATTTTCCTCATACTGTCTGCCTGAATATACCTGTATTCACCCTCTGTCTGAAACACGGTAGTAACAACAGCTGTCAGTGTGTCAGTGTGCTGACTTGACTATGACTTGCCCCAAACTGCATGTGATTATCATAAAGTGGGCATGTCTGTAAAGGGGAGACTCGTGGGTACCAATAGAACCCATTTACATAACCCTAACCCAGAGGTCAAGGGACCCCTTTGAAAATGGCCATGACAGTTTCATATAGTTCAAATTTAGCGCAGGTTTGGAGCGTTACTTAGCTTCCTTCACTACAAGCTAATGTGACGCTGTTTATACCAATGGATTCCTTAAGTTTTTTCTTGTTTTATATGATACCAGTATCTTCACTCTAGCTTCAAAATTGAGCCCGCCACAACCTAAAAATCGCAAATTGCATTAACGCGTTGTCACATGTTTGTACATAATAAAAACAGCTGTTTCTACGTGCTACAATAAGCTGTTTCTACACACTATGAACAGCTGAAGCACGACCATGATGTTGAAATTTGTGGTTTGAGTTAAACAATATTGATTGCCATGCAATATGGTGCAGACATTCATGTCTCCCTCGGGATGAATTGTAATACGTTTGGTGATCCTCTGACATTTCAACTAGCAGGTAAATACTCGCCCTGAACTTTGGTTTATGACCAAATACCTGTAAAACTAATGACATCCCCATCAGCATCAGCTGTACACTGTGTTTAGTGCAGATGTAAGCATTCTAACAGGCTACAATAAGATGAAACACTATACCTGCTAAACATCATCATTTTAGCATTATCATTGTGAGCATGTTAGCATGCTGACATTTGCATTTAGCTCAAAGCACCACTGTGCTTACCTACAGCCTCACAGAGCCAGTGGTATGGCTGTAGACTGGAGTTATCAGATATTTTAGGAGGGTTCACATTTACTTTCAGAGGTGGTTTAGATAATAAAGTGCAAGGTTTTTTTTCAACCTGAGAGGTCATCTCATGATGCTCTACCTACTAGACTTGTGTTACCTCAATCCCAAAACTCAGTAAAGTGGTTAATACATTCCATTTTCATTCCCCTGCTTCCCCCAGGCCTTGCCCTTTTGCTCTACAAGTGAACACTCAAGTGACATATGGTGCTACATATTGTGAATTGCCGGGAGGAAGTGAAGGAGGGAATGTCAAACCAATATTGAAACGTAAAAACCAGCTCTCTGACACTCAGTCGTAGTGGCTGCTGACTCTTTGTCCATCCTCGGCTTGTGGACCCACTGCTTAAGAAAAGCAGGTCAAGATAGTATGTATGCTTCATGAAAGCATTAAGAGCCAAGAGGGAATTCCTTGTAGTCATTTTAGGTAGTTATACCTCACCTCAGTGTCCAACTGTAGCAGCCATAATCCAACTGAAGGCAGCCCCGTATTGTCGTGAGTGTATTAACTAAAATAACGAGCTTCACCTTCACTCTGTCTATGGAATTAAACCTTGCTGAAAGACACATATGGTAGACAATCAAAGACTTGACGGGATGAGAGAAGGCTATAACCCTGGATCACCCTAAAACAGACTAAAAGAGCAGGTGTGGATAAAACAGTCTATAATTGGTCTGAAGGCCGTCAAATCCAGAGGGGTGGGGTAAACTGAACCGCTAAGGTGACTTACTCTAGATGATCTGTCTTCTATGTATGATAGGACTGATTATTAACGAGGAGCAGTTGTTTGGGCGTGTAGGGTGACCGAGTCAGGTGATGAGGTGAGGAGGGGAAAGCCAAAACCGACGTCTGGTGGGCAGGTGAGGAACAGCAGGTCTAGAGCAAAACGAGTGGTCAGTAGGAACAAAATTGAGATGAATTACATGGACGCAGTGCAGAAGTGGAATAAGTTTCACCTGTGTCTGCTGAAGCTTTTTGATATACAAGGTATATATCTATAATAAAACAAGACTCGGTCAAAATCCAGTATATGACTGGACCGTATATGGTCAGTATGTGAATTTGTGGCTAAATTGTTACACAGATAGTCAGTGGTCATGTCTATAATGTTTGTTTCTACGCGCTGCAAACAGCTGTTGCTACGGGCTACAAACTACGTGCTACAAACAGCTGTTTCTACGTGCTACAAGAAGCTGTTTATACGTGCTACAAACAGCTGCTTCTATGCGATGCAAACAGCTGTTTCTATGTGCTAAAAACAGTGGAATAAGTTACATTTGTGTCTGCTGAAACTTTTTGATATACAAGGTGTATACAATAAAACAAGACGCGATCTAAACCCAGTATATGGCTGGACCGTAGGCTAAATGGTCAGTATGTGAATTTGTGGCTAAATTGTTACACAAATAGTAAGTGGTCATGTCTATAATGTTTTGTTTCTACACACTACAAACAGCTGTTTCTATGTACTGAAAACAGCTGTTTCTACGCACTACAAACAGCTGTTTTTACGTTTTTCTAAACGGCTGCGACTTTAGCATTTACAGGCCAGACCTGACCCTGGCTAACCTGCTTCCAGAGGTAGGTAACATTGGCTTTACCAAACTCACATTTGGCCAAAATTTAGAGTTAGTGAAGCCTTAGCAAGACGCTGAAACACAGTACTCAAACTTGCAACATGGTCGTCCCACACATTGGAGTACAGTACAATACAACCTCATCAAGATATACATTACAATTTGGCACGTCTCCTAACACAAGACGCATGAGGCGCTGAAAAGTGGATGGAGCATTTCTTATACCAAATGCCATGATTGTATACTGCGCAAATCAGGTGTGACACTAAAATACAACCTCTCAAAAGCAAACTTCTTCCGAAACCTGCCTAACCCCAGACTATACCTCCCTAGCTTCTGGAGCTTTCTGGGCTCGAGGCAACTTTAAAGGCAAACTCAGCGGCCGAAACCCTGAACGCCTATCCCCGCCAAAGAACTTAATCTCCACCCAGGATTCACACCGAAAACAATAAAGGAAAAATAATGAATGACCGTCCGAAGGAAGGACCGAACACAGTCCAGCAGGACACTCCCTATCGCCTGAAATGAGGCTAGTAACAGGCATACAAACTTCAATACCCACCGAGCCTGACCCGGGCGAACAAACCACACTCTTTGGCTATCACAACAACTCCATCTTACCGCATTCCTTTTCCCAGATCCCAGGACCAGCCCCAAACTGTTACGACCCCACTTAAGGCTAGGGGAGTGGGGAGTAAAAATTAAAAGTAAAACCGGATTAAAAAAAGAGGGAAAGAGGAAATGAGGAAAACAGAGGTTGATGCAACAGCAAAATAATGTTTGCTTAACTAAACAGAACCAAAACTGACAGCTACACAACTTAAAGTACTTAAATAAAGTCAAGCTTACTGACAAAGTAAGACAGATAGATATCTAGAAAAACACCTCCTGTTGCGAGGAGCGAGGAATGGCGCGGGACAGTCGAACTGGCGCACTGACCGTACTACAAATGTAGTAGTTTTAAGCCCAACCATGTAGTTCTTTCCTAAACCTAACTATAGTGGTTTTGTTGCCTGAACCTAAAATTACACCAAGTGTAACTATAGTGGTTTTGATGTCAAAAATAAAGTGACACTTAGGGGCGTGACAGTAAAGGGCGTGATACTAAGGGGCATGACACTAAGGGGGCATGACACTAAGGGGGCGTGACACTAAGGGGCTTGACAAAGCGGCAGTATGTGATGAGTTGGGATGAGAGCCTGGTGGAAAAACCCAGCCCAGTGTTGCCAACTCTTTTCCAATGAAAGTATCTAGCAGCGTAAACAACCAACATGGCTATTATTAGCTTGTGGAAGACTGTGATGCGCAATCAGTTCACGGACAGAGTGCTCACAGGCAGGTAGCAAGTAGCCCATCCAATCATTTCATTCGGACATTCAATGTGTGTGTGTGTGTGTGTGTGTGCATGTTTGTTCCTTATTTCTGCTTTCCCTCTGTTTGCTGGTATTCAATCCTAATCTAAGTGGGCGGGGTGATCGTGATGCAGAGAGAAAAAGATTAAAAGAAAATGAGAGAGAGCAAGAGAAAGAAACCAATTTCACAGAAATACTCTGTTCCTTTTGGCAAGACCACAGTGTTTCTATTGATCCATTACTCCAAAATGTCACTAATCTCTTTACCATAAAGTCAGTACAAAGTGAAGGAAAAGTTGGAAAAGAAAATGGAATGAATTTGCCTGCATGAGGTGTACAAAAGTACAATTCAATTTCCCAGTGTCCCTTGTAATTTAGTGGATTGCTCAGGAGAAACACAAACTGTATTTCAGGGTGTACTTTTTTCCTTTTTTTGAACACTCAAGTGTCCAACACTGACCCACTGGTGCACGTAGTGAGTGATAATGTAATTTGTCTGCGTATAAATATTTTATTGTCGTTTAAAAAGTCACAAAAAGGTTTCTCTATTGCAGGAATATTTTATCAGAATAAACCTAAACGAGTGGACATTACTTTAATTTGTTTTTCCTGATATAATACAACTTTTTTCGACCGATGCTCTTGCAATTGGGAATAAATGGATTTATTGTCCTTTGAAGCTCTGTTGTGTATATATAACTTAATCATTTTAATATTTATTGTAATGCATTTAGAAAGGTAAATCCCCTTGATATTGTGATCTTACTTAAAAGGGAGACTTGAGTAAAAAATAACATATATTAGGGCTGTCAAAGTTAACGTGATAATAAAGCGTTACCGCTTCGTTTCGTTTTAACGGCACTGATTTCTTTGACACATTAATGCATCTTGTGATTTTTAGATTGTAGCGAGCTCTGTTTTAAAGCTAGATAAGAAGAACATACTGGCATCATATCAAACACAGAAAAACCTAAAAAATCCATTGGTACCAACCATGTCATACTAGCTTGTCAAAGGACATTCAATAACGTTCCAAATTTATGCCAAATTTTGGCGAGGAAAAACTGGCATGGCCATTTTCAAAGGGGTCCCTTGACCTCTGACCTCCAGATCAGTGAATGTAAATGGGTTCTATGGGTACCCACGAGTCTCCCCTTTACAGACATGCCCACTTTATGATAATCACATGCAGTTTGGGGCAAGTCATAGTCAAGTCAGCACACTGACACACTGACAGCTGTTGTTGCCTGTTGGGCTGCAGTTTGCCATGTTATGATTTGAAGATATTTTTTTATGCTAAATGCAGTACCTGTGAGGGTTTCTGGACAATATCTGTCATTTTTTTGTGTTGTTAATTGATTCCAAATACTAAATACATACATTTGCATAAAGAACGCATATTTGCCCACCCAGTATTAAATACCTGACAAATCTACTTGACAAATCTCCCTTTAAGGTACATTTTGAACAGATAGAAAATGTGCGATTAATTTGCAATTAATCGCAATTAACTATGGACAATCATGCGATTAATCACGATTAAATATTTTAATCGATTGACAGCCCTAGTAAAAACATCATGGTTTGGCTTAAAATAAATTTGTTACGTAACTGAAGTTATATACAGTATGTAACGTTTAACATAAAATTAAAATGAGTCAATGTTGACTTTTGGTTTCACCCATGTTAACCCATCCATCCCAAACTCCTCCTCACAAACGTCTACGATTAGAAACGTTTGTGATACGTCAAAAACCAAAACGTAATCTGGGAGAAAATAAGTTTCCCTCTAAACTTAATATACAAAGCAGTTTTGTAGTCTGGTAATGCAATTTTTAGGAGACCACGCTGCACATACAGTAAGTGTTGGAGAATTCAAAATATGTTGGCTTATACGGACTTCTGATGTACTTGTGAACATATTACTTTTCAAGCATTCATAACAACATGCAAAAACTACACAAAATGCCAAACAAAGTTTTTGAATGATAGGTATAACATCAGCTCTTTGCAGATGTAATGTGTGACCGGGTGTCTTGGGGCCTGTGGGTTTTTGTGTCTGGACGGCTTTACGCTGTGAGATTCTGCAACATGTTTAAATGATCATGCCGGGAATACAAATCCACAGTGTTTGCCATACAAGTGTGTGTGTGTGTGTGTGTGTGCTCCTTCTTTGTCTGTCTGTGCCTATTTCTGTGAGTGCACGTGTGTGTGTGTGTGTAGCTCCTACCATCAGGTCTAGCAGATGTTATGCTGCTGGTGAAGATGACTATCACCCAGCACGATAATAAGGTCACGTCAAGGAGCGTGTGGATGCAGATGTCTACAAGCTGGTGTCAACCCGAGCTTTGCCAAGTGTAAAAACTGACATTCATGCAGTCCACACAAACACACACACACACACACACACACACACACACACACACACACGCACACACATACACACACACACACACACACACAGAGAGAGATGGCACAAGCCTTCAGGGTTGTAGATCCATATGGTAGCGCTGGTAGGAGACAATTGTTGAAGGGATTTGTATTTGAATCCCTGTTTGCTTTTCCGCTGTGTAACATATGCTGAACACACACTCTAGTCAGTTAACTGTGAGATACTATAAAAAAGACCCCACTTGTGTTGGAATTTCTACAAAATATAACTAACTGACACGCAGACAAATAAGGAACGAGTGAAATGTTCTAAATTTCATTTAATGGCACTTAGTCGTGAGAACCCTTACGCCGGCTTTGAACAGTCAGTGATCATAATATTAGAGTGCATGTCGTCATATTGAATGGGCTTTTCATTGTGAAAACTTGAAAGGAGAGATTTTTATCATGGTGAAGTTGCTCACAGGACGTGCATAATTAGACTATGTGGTTAATATTTTGCCTGTGTTGCCTTTGTTGGAGAGGGTTTCTGCAGATTAACTGACAGGAGCAACATTCCCACTGGTCCAAGAAACACTGTTCCTTTGAGCGACCTCGCACAATGTTGAGATTTCGCACATGAATTGAATGCAGTTCATCTGATGGCAATAAACATCTAGGATATTATGATATGTACTGCAGAATATGAATTAAATTTCCATGGAAGCTCGAGATTCTGAAGAGCATGTGTGTCTGCATATAATACAATTACATTTAGTTAAACATCCCGTTCTCATTCTCAGGGCGTCAAATACTGACGCCACACATGGCACTAAACACAGGTATATTCAGGCAGACAGTATGAGGAAAATGAAGGTTTTTTGAACATTACAGCATGTAAACATGTTCTAGTAGAAACACAAATTACACGTATGAACCTGAAAATGAGCACAATATGGGACCTTTAAATGAGGGAAAAAAAAGCTTATTTTTTTCCAAAATATGTCTTTTATTTCAAACCATCCAAAGGATATGTGTCGAACCACAATCCATGCCCTCATCCATTGGATATCTTGGCCAAAAATCTGCTTGATGTGCAAGGAAAGGCCACTAGTGCGTCCAGCTGCTTTTACAGCCACATAATGCTGATGGAGCAGTTTCTAAAGCTGAAAATTATCAGCTTAAGAACCTCGAATATATATTTGTAGCAAAAATGGCACAAAAAAGCTCTCTGAAGGGGTTTGAAACTCTATTTAAAGTGCCAAGCATTAACATGTCAACAGATAGGATTAACTCTATAATGGTTGACAGTACATTTAGAGGTAAGTCAGGGCTAGCAACTGAGAGAGTGTCAGGGTTAGCATGAGAGAGACTGAAGAAGGGTCTGTATGAGGGCCAACATGGGGGACAGTATCAGGATCTGCATGTGGGATTGAGGCTAGTGTGATGGACTGCATTGAGGCCAATCTGAGGGACTACAGTGAAGCCAGCATGAGGTACTAGGGATGTCACGAAAACCGATACTTTGATACCAAGTCGATACCAAAATTCTAAAAACGTGACGGTACTACTTTTCTACAGTACCGAAGGTATCCGAAATGAACACCCGCCAAGCGCCAAATGCGGCTGCTTCTGTCCTCTGCTCACACACACAACAGCGCAATGCAGCAGCGAGATCCAGAGATCCTTTATTGATCTGTTCCAGAAGAGGATTCACTTGTGAGGGAAAAAACTGAACCAATCCAAAACTGAACCAATCCAACATCATCCAATCAAGTTTCAGGAGAAAACCATGAAGAACTAATTAATAACTATCCAGTTGTTCTGCTGTTAAAATGACATTACATTTGTTGAAAAGCGCATAGGGCTTGTTTAGGACTTGAGAGCTGAGTTGGGACTTGAGTCACAGACTTGAGACTTATTTGTGACTTGCAAAACAATGACTTAGTCCCACCTCTGGTAGCCTGTACCCGGTGAAATGTCACTATGTCAGTGAATTTAAACTACTGCTTGCAATCTGAGGACATATATAGACACATGTATACATTACATGGGATTTTTTTATTTATTTTTTTATTTTTTTAACGTGGTATCAAATTTGGTATCGTGGAAATTCACTGGAATTGGTATCGACTACTAGATTTCTGGTATCGTGGCATCCCTATGAGGTACAGCATTGGGATCAGTGTGAGGTACAGTATTGGGATCAGTGTGAGGTACAGTATTGAGACCATATGTCATGATATCACCTGGCATTCCAGCTTTCCCAGTGTTTCCTGTTTTCCCTGCCCTGTTGTCTCCTGTGTGTTTTATCCCCTGTCTGTCTAGTCTGTCTGTGTGGAAGGGGGCGTGGTCCTCCTTTTTACTCCTCCTCCTCCTTGGCGGTTGCTACTGGTGCAGCTGACATCAATCATCCTATCATGACAACCACCTGCAGTATATCAACTCCGGTCTTCCTGCCAGTCATCGCCAGATCATTCCGTCGCCCACAGTGGTTTGCCTACCTGTCAGCTGCCGCCGCTCCCTGCAAATTACCTGCCTGCTCACTCTCCAACGCCAGTTACTCTCCTCAGACCCATTCCCTTATTACTAACCTGCCTGCTCACTCTCAGACACCATTCCTTCTCCTTGGATCTAGTGGATTCAACTAATCATCTGGAGGATCCCTGGAAGCCCCTGCCCCGTGCCCCCTCGATCCTTTAACTCCACATAGACTCTAGTACTGTCACGCCGGACTCCCAGGACCCCCCGCCCTGTCCGTAGTACATTTAATAATTCTAATAAATCTTTTGTTCTTCCTTTAAAACTCTCGTTGTGTGCTGCATTTGAGTCCACGTTTTGTTACCCAGTACATAACACCGTATTAATTTCAGCATCATCTCTGTAAAGGTTCTCATTTGTCCAGTTCATTGGATATCTTGTAGTCTCCAATACAAGAGGCTTCATCAATATGGAACTGATCGATGAAAATGTCCTCTTGACCAAACACACAAAGTCCAGTTGCTTTAAATGAACTACTCCACTTGTGTCATGTAAGACTAGAGGGTTCCAATACTTTAAGAAGACAAGGAGAGCACTCTTTTTTTTATTATTACATTATGCGCTGAATTTATTACATTATTCAACTCCTTTTTTTGCTAAGTTTATAATGTAATAATGTTCTCATAATGTAATAACTTATTACATTATGAACAAAACTGTTATTGCATTGTGCGCTCAATGTTTTTTTACATTATGCGCAGTTATTCCGTTGTGTGTTGCTACAGGACCTTTAAGATTTGAAACTAAGTTTTCACGTACTGTAAAGGTACCCTGTTGAGTTTTCTTAACAAAGTTACATTTACAATTTATCACCAATTAAAAACCTTCGGTCCACCCTGTGTTGAATGCCTTTCCTCATGAAACATTTGCAAAGCTGATTTTAAAGAACATACTGTATATTTTAAATCCTGCATTGTTTACATCCATGTTAGCTTCAGTCTTCTTCCTTTCCTTTGCTGGTACACTGCTGAACTTCATGGCGTGTGATCGCCGCCAGCTGTTGATCAGTGTCACAGAATAAAACCCACAGCAGGAAGGTCTCTGTAAAAATGAGTATATCCCTACATGAAAAAACTAATATTCTCCATCTTTAAAAAGTCCAATGCGTGGGGATTTTCTTATCACTACTTGTATCAAATGTGACGTAGAAATCTTAACACTTGAGAAGCTAAATTTAGCAGGGATACAAAAAAGTCTCTGAGGATTATATCAAAAGCTGAGACGTTTCAATTCAGGGGGCTCTGGTTCGGCTCTTGTAACATTAAAAAAATTAAGTCCACAGACGTCCACGGAGGCACAGCGAGTCGTATACCTTGAAATCTACTGAAAAAGCCTGTCATGCTTTCCATTTTCCAATCAGCGGCGATGTCTGGCTACGTATTATTGCGGGGGAAAAACATGACTATCAGTGTAGGAACAGTAGCACGGATCTGCTTTGGGCTTCCATCTGGGGCGCTTAAGCAATTTACATGGTGAACTAGTAAGTAACACTTTGAAAGCATCAGACAGGGGAAATAATGGAAAATGCAAATGGAGAGCAAATCATAGCGGCTATAGAAAGTGCACATGGACAGATCTTAGTATAGCTATTAGACTGATACATTAATGGAAATCCTACATGTAGAGGAACCATTTACACAGTGTGTGTTTGATTATGCCATTGAACAGCGTGTTGCACAACTCATCACGCTGTATATCCAATGCTTTGAACAACTGTTTCTTTCAAATGAGACAGAATAAATGTGGACACCAGCAGAGAGACAAGTGCATAAAACTTCCATTAAAAAGTAAAAAGAGTCGATGCAGAAGTTAAAGGAATGCCATGTTTTGGATGCAGCGCTTACCAAAAGGCGTATGAATAACACGCCACTTTCTTAAGTCATTTGGCGTGTTATCACTAAGCATTTTTTTTTGCTTTACACATATCATTTCACTCTGCGGCAATAGACGCTCAGAGTGCTGAAAGTGCTCCGAATTCAGGTGATGTAGTTTAAAGAGTGAGAAAGTCCACGTAGGACGGAGGTCGGGGCGGATAGGTGGGTGGGTCAAACAAGCACAGCACTTTTTACCAATGAGGCTGCTGTTTGCGTCCTGTGTGAACTCAAATGTCAGCTGTTAACTTATTTACGTCAACTACTTAACTCGCATGACAAATGTCCTTGTTTAAACACAAACCGTGATTTTCCTGAGCCTAACCAAATAGTTCTGTTGCCTAAATATGACCAAGTAGTTTAAATTCACAACGTTAACCACAATGTGTAAAACTGCGACCGTGTGTCCATGTCCATCCCGGACGAGCCCCCATTTCTTACGTTCCCCTCCGTTTAAGGTCCAGGGGATGGAGGGAGTAACAAAATAAATTTGTAAACCCAGGAATGAGAGGACTGCCAACAAGATTGTGTGAAAAATCATCATACAATTTATTAACAAAAAGTATGATAACAAACATGTACAAACAACAAATGAAAACTACTCTCTAACCGAAAATGGGAGGTAAGTACACAGCTAAATAATTATGGCCGTAACCAATAATAAAACAGTCAAATTAAAGCTACTGCTTAGAAGCATGCTTGTGCTGCGGGAACCAACGCACGGGCATCGATCACAGGGACGTCCCACACCAACATACATGGACGTACTGAGGAGAGATACTGGACAGTGCTAGCGAGCTAGCCAGATATATGGTGGACTGAGATAGCTGGAAGCTCCGCTTAAAAGCCACATCCACTACTATTGGTTTTGTATTATATTCTCTCTCTCTCTCTCTCTCTCTCTCTCTCTCTCTATAACGGGAGGCTCTTCCTGAGGTTTCTTCCCTTTTTTCCCTGTTAAAAGTTTTTTTTTTGTTTTTTCCTTATCTGGTGAGAGGGTTGCGCTGTAAAGAACAGAGGGTGTCTAATCCTTTACAGATTGTAAAGCCCCCTGAGACAAATTTGTGATTTGTGATTTTGGGCTATACAAAGAAAATGGACTTGACTTGACTTTGTAAATTTCTATTCACTTTGTAATATTCTCTTTACTTTTTAATATTCTATTTACTTTGTAAAATTCTCTTTACTTTGTAATATTCTATTTACGTTGTAATATTCTCTTTACTTTGTAATATTCTATTTACGTTGCTCCTCATCAGTAAACAGAATATGAAAGTCACCATTATAAAACAATATGTCAACTATATGACAGGACAAGGCTAGGTTATTGAGCCAAGTAGTCCTGTGTGCACATTGGCAATACGAGAAGATCTCTTTTCAAATAAAACCCCACAAACATCACAGGAAAAAGAACCGGTATAAATGTGGGGTGGGAGTTTTTCAAAATATGAAGGTTTTTGACCTAAAAATTATGGAATTTTACATCATTTTGTACAACAATTATTATGATAACACCCAAAAAGCTTAAAAATAAAACTTGCTAAATAATTATTTAATCATTCACATGTATTACAGCATTTGTCTTAACACTTAATTCTTCTGGCAACGTTTGCCCTGTAGAAAGAGCAGATTCAGAAAACTTTTAAATAGTGTTTCATTAATTCTATTTATTTTAGCCTATAGCCTAGATATAGGCTATAGGCTGGGTTCCCAGCTCCAGACCTCCAGACACCCTACCTCCCTGTTTCCAGCTCTTTCTGCTCTAGCACACCTGAACTAGCTGATGCTCAGCCCTGATCCAACAGTAAGGGCTGCTGAGTTGCATCAGGTGTGTTGAAAACATAACCTGATGAGTATGTTACTAACTACTACTGCTGTGTTATTGACTTATTTTTCACTGCTCAGAGCCATTAAACTAATGACGATGACAGCGGTGCATAGGGAGATGGGCTACCGGGAAAACACTCACGTTATGGAATCACAGTGTACAGAAACTTAACATTAATAATACAGGCAGTCTGGTACGTATTCTGTAACTACCTAACGTTTATTTGGCACATCACTGTGATGAACATTGTTTTATCAGTGTTTGTCATTGTGCATTAGTAAACACAGTTCCGGCAGGCAGCGGGATGACTCGCTCTCGTCGCCGATGTTACGTCACTTTGCTCATCCAGCCGCATTTTTTAAAGCTTGTGCCTCGTGAGGCCCCGCTGGTACTCAGCAAAGCCTGTGCATTAAAGTGCCATTGTGTGCGTCCGTATGTGACAAGTTGGGAATGAGAATTGTCCATTAAAGATGTCTCTGAAAAGCTTGTAGCTTGCTCCTTTGTGGAGGATGAGTAGCTGTAGTCAGCTTGGATTCAAGACGGTTACAACGGATTCAAACAGTGACCCAGTTTCACTGAAAATAAAAGTATTAAAATGTCCGTGGAAACTTTTACAACTGCCTAATCTACTTCTTTACACACTGAGCATGTTCCAAACCAAACATACACAACATTTTGCTAAACACAGCTTCCATTTTTTGCTAACGTGGTGAAACTGGGTCGTTATGAAATCTGGTTTTGCATCGGCACACAAAATTATCTCAGTGTACGTTATCAACTTCACCTCAGAAGACTGCAGTAACGTATGGTCTCCACTATCGTCGTATGTGGTTCAGATCGCTGTTCCCACTAACCGCCACTGACAACCATAACCACGCAGAGTTTAAGGTTAATTGATGTCTTCGTGTGGAGGCTCGCTGAAGTGTGCTTGGTGATAATTGACGTGCTGCATGCGGTGCACTGAGGGGTGTTTGTTACTAATTGATATCTTGGTATGGATTCAGTCTTGCATTCAAGTGTGTGTGTGTGTGTGTGTACATGCACATGTTCAGCTGTGTGGCTAGTGTGATGGGTGTGATATATTAATTGATGACTTGCTATGGGAGCACCAAGAAGGCTTGAGTGCTTCAGTAGCACTCAAAGGGATATTAATGAGATTGGTAGTGACAATGTACAGCACACACAGCACTCATACTTCAGTTGTGTCTAACAGCATTAACAACAGGCTGTCATTTCAAATTAAAATGGCTAAGTGGTTCATTAAAGTAAAAGCCTTCAAATTATATTTTAATATTTGGAATAGAGAATCAATATTTTCATTGTTGGGTTGGTGCAAAACATAATGTACAACACTAACAAGAGGCCTAATGACAAATTAGTGGCAACACTTCCTGTTTTCAGGTGACTGTTGAACCATTAGCGCATCGCTTTCCAATTAATGTGACTTTTCATGACCCTGCAAGGAAAGTGTGTATTACAATCAGTTGAAAAGGGAATTTTACATTCCAATTCACCTCTAAAACCAGAGCTGGGATATTTCAGCCTTTTAGGGGGCCTAAATGAGTGACATTCACGATGTTGTGGCAATGCAGTGGGAGGGGGGTTACGGTAAAGATTTTAAGCAATCCTGCAAGATTAACATCCTTTTTTGTGATTTATGACTTGTGTCTTTGCCGCACATATCCAACAATCCTTGCAATCTGGGGTTTGCCAGTTTGAGTCAAGTCGAGTATGTCGGCCGCAGCAAGGCCTTTACAGGCTCACCGACTGCAGATCACTTTTGCTGCTCGATATACTTAACCTGACCTTCTCAGATGGTTTGTTTCACAGAACCATCTGAGAAGCCGTCATTGGAAACTGTTTGGAAAAGGGCAGGCACTTTCAAAAAACACTTGGCAGGTGATTGGATGAACCATCTGTCAATCAAACTAAAACACGAAAACATCACCTTCAGTACCGAACTTCTACTGCTCTTTTTTCAACGAAGAAATAGTCTCAAGTTCCAGCTATGGTACGTGGCTTAGGTTTGTGAAACCTGAGACCCGGTGAGAGCATAGTGAACAAACCTAAGCCACGTACCATAGCTGCAGGAGCTCCTCACTACTGTACTACCGTGTTTCAGACAGAGGGTGAATACAGGTATATTCAGGCAGACAGTATGAGGAAAATTAAGTTTTTTTTTTAACATTACAGCATGTAAACATGTTTTAGTATGTCCCCTTTAAAGCTGTGAAATGGTCTCTAATTTGTAAATTTGTGACATCAAAAATGGACAGAAATCCTGACGGCTTGTTTCAAAGGCACAGTTTCTGAATACGAGCTACGTGCATTTCTCGAGTCTCCCCTTTACAGACATGCCCACTTTATGATAATCACATGCAGTTTGGGGCAAGTCATAGTCAAGTCAGCACACTGACACACTGACAGCTGTTGTTGCCTGTTGGGCTGCAGTTTGCCATGTTATGATTTGAGCATTTTTTTAATTCTAAATGCAGTACCTGGGAGGGTTTCTGGATAATATTTGTCATTGTTTTGCTTTGTTAATTGATTTACAATAATAAATATATACATACATTTGCTTATAGCACAGAATATTTTCCCACTCCCACGTTGATAAGAGGATTAAATACTGGACAAACCTCCCTTTAAGGTGCATTTTGAACAGATACAAAATGTGCAATTAAATTGCAATTAATTGTGATTAACTATGGACAACCACACGTTTAATTGCGATTAAATATTTGTTGATTGACAGCCCTAATCTGTACATAGCAAATAGTTGTTTGCTTCTATATTAATGCTCTGAATATCATATATAGAACTATAAAAACTGATTGAAACATAATGTATGCATTAACCAAACTACAGGTGTGAAAGAAACCTCAGACAGCTCAGTGCTGTTTAAATGTCTACTCAACATTTAAGAGTTATGCTGCCATATTATCGGGCTGTATTGCCTTTGCTGTGTGTGTCAGGAAACCAATTGATGCTTGTATTTTGAGAATGCGGTTTGTCTTTCTGGTTCTGCAAACGCTGAGATAAAAATCCTACGTCCGTCATATAAGTTTTGACAATTGAAAAGAAGCTTATTGTGCATTTTCCAGGCCCTGATGCGGATATATAGTGTACTTACATGATTTTATAGCCAAATAAATTCTGGAACGGCGGGATAACATCCAACAGAGTCAGTGATTCGGCTCAGTGAGAGCATTGCTTTGAGCTCCTTTACAGCCATATTGACTTGGTCATAAAGCGACCATAAATCCATAGGCATTTAATAATGAGCCTATGTCATCAGCCGACAGAGGCATATGTCTTCTTCTACAGTTCAGACAAAACCAATGGGCCCGGTGATGGTAAATACAATCACAAGCATTAGGACGGTGAGCTTTAGTCATTGTGCCGCGTTGCTGACGGTGATAAATGCAACTTTAAGACCTGACTGTCGGCATTTAATCACTGGTTGAAGCATTGTAAATCAGTGGCACCAATCATGCCCAGGAGCTCACGGTCCCCAAACTGAACTTTTTACTTTTTTTGTAGAAGATTTTTACAGACTTCTTGCAGTGTTCAGCCAGTACAAGGTGCACTAACGGAAACATTTCCTTCCTTACGCCTTTGTTTCAGCTCGCCGTGTTCCATTCCATTTTATGAAAACGCTTGTATAAAAGTTCACAAAGCTAATGTACTTATTATATGCCTCGCTCAGAAACCCCGGCGTTTTTAATGAAAGCGCTAAATTGTAAAAGGAAATTTAAACCCATAACCACTGAGAGGCAATTTCATAATACTGGGACTTGGCATAGAGCATAGGAAGGCAACACAGCGTGGCTTGTTGATTGAAAAGTCAGCAATATGGAAAGTGTCATTGCATTTGCAGGGGGAGCCAACACAGAGGAAAAAAGAAAAAAAGTCTCCTTGGTACGTTGTTATACAACATTTCAGCTTGGTCACAGCTTTTTGGAATCACATAGGACAAAACTACACCGTGCAGAAAAAAAACATGGAGTTAATATGCTGAGTGTGTGATGGAGGGATGTGACACATGCTGGATCCTAATTATGTCATTCTAATTAACACTGCTGATAATGACCATGTCATAGGCCGCAACCACATACCACATAACCACCATAAGTTACTTGACGGACCAGATTTCTGGTAACAAATCTGCCTACCAGCATCTCTAGAACGTGTTAATTAACACATTATGTTTGATTAAGCCTTTAAAATTCTGACGGCCCGTCGGAGGGCACGGCAGCTAATCTGTCTGTCAGAGGTTCTTGCAGGCTGAGTTTTAAAGCTAGAGTGAAGATACTGGTATCATATGAAACTAGAAAGCCTAACCCTAATCCATTGGTACCAACCATCGTCATGCTAGCTTGTCGGGAAGATCGCAAAAACATTACCAAATTACGTTAAATTTTGGCGAGGAAAAGCTAGCATGGCGATTTTCCAAGGGGTCCCTTGACCTCTGACCTCAAGATATGTGAATGTAAATGGGTTCTATGGGTACCAAAGAGTCTCCCCTTTACAGACATGCCTACTTTATGATAATCACATGCAGTTTTTTGAATGCAGTATAAATGTGTTATTTTTGCCAATACTAAAATGGTGTATTTGAATATTTCTGCATTCTGGGGTCCATAAACAGTCTTAAATTGGGTCTCACTGTAAATCTGAGACTCTTGTGGATCCAATGAGCCCAACTGTATTCATGTGTGATGATGTTAGTCCCCATAGTAGACATTTCATTGTAGTAAGACCATTATTTGAAACTTGACCTCACTGTATAAAATGACCTTGTGGTGACCTCTAGGATAATCACAGCCTCATGAAACTTTACAGCCACAAACTAGAGACCTAGAGCATTCAGAGGATGGATGGATCAGACTAGAGACCAAGAGCGTTCAGAGGATGGATGGATCAGACTAGAGACCAAGAGCGTTCAGAGGATGGATGGATCAGACTAGAGACCTAGAGCATTCAGAGGATGGATGGATCAAACTAAAGACCTAGAGCATTCAGAGGATGGATGGATCAGACTAGAGACCTAGAGCATTCAGAGAATGGATGGTTTTCCTAGCTAGATTGACAATAAGGGGGTTTCTGAGCACTTTACACCAGAAGTGATCGCCATCCAATCACCGTAAAATGCAATTCTTGCAGAAATCTCCAAATGTCAAACGTTTTTGACATTTTTTTCCCAGCATGGCTTTTTCTATGGTGTTCCTCAAGCTCTTGGTGTCTTAATGTGGTATTTTTTAGGGATTATTGATCATTTTTAGCAATTCTCAAATGGTAAAAAAATGGTTTAATTTAGCAGCGGATCTTTGTAACAAATGGTATCAACCCCCAAAATTGCTGAAACAACTTATAAGACATAACAGAGCATCATGTTCTACGTTCTTATACACTTTCACAATTTATTTTGATGTGTATTTCTTATTAATGACTAGAACATCTTGACACACATTGCTGAGCTGCATCTCAAATTAATCTCCAGGTTCGCAGCTTTCAGATGATGTACACCACTACTATGTGACATATACTGTTGACTACTTATCTAACCCTGAATATCCCCTATCCCCCACCCTACCCCTCTAAAAAAAAGAGGGTGGAATGGTAAAGGGTTAATCCGTACAAATACAAAAGGGTAAAGAAATCACAATTCGCCGTTTTATGTGCTGTTATGTGCCCGGATTTTTCTTGGCTAAGAGCTGTTGCCAAGCAGCTTCCAGAGATTCCAGAAAGTTACCGCTTTAAGACTGCCAAGAAACACTTTGAGCACTTTGGTTTTTGTACAGATTAAACAAACAAAATCCTGCGGTGGAAGAGCCAGCGCTGGGTGTTTCCTAAACGACTGCTGGCTTTAGCCTTACAGTAAACAAATACATATGATACAGACATCAATCTTCTCATCTAACTCTTCACCAGAAAGCAAATGAGCTCATTTCCCTTTTGTCCATGTCTCTCTGTAAGACAGATGCAGAAAGGATGCCTTCACCTCTGGTCTGTCTGCTGTGTAAAGTCAGTCTTAAGATTAAAGATTCACAACAAGATGAAACTGTTTCAGGACGTTGCAGCTGTGTGAACTGGCCGACTCAAGTTGGCTGAAGGTGTCGCCTGCAACTTTGTCAACTTGGTTTTAGTGGTTTTAGAACGTAAGGCACGACACCTGTTTCAACAGCCAATCAACTTGTAGCAAAGTCAGCTGGTCAAGTCAGTAACACACTGTCAGCAGAGCTTTGGACAGAGGAAAGAGAGGATCACCTCATCTCCACCTGGACATGGATGGCAGCTCCATCTACCCATCCTCTGAGGTCCGCAACCTCCTGGACTCAACCTTCTCATTAAATTCACACATCAAATCCGTCACAAAATCCGCCTTCTACCACCTCAAAAACATTTCCCGACTCCGGCCATCACTCTCCGACTCCGTGGTAGAGACCCTCATCCACGCCTTCATCACCTCCCGTCTGGACTACTGTAATGGAGTCGTGTCCGGGGTACCCAGCAAAGCCTTGGACCGGCTCCAGTATGTCCAGAACTCAGCTGCCAGGGCTCTCACCCGCACTAGGCCTTGGCAGCACATCACCCCGACACTCATCCATCTTCACTGGCTTCCAATCAAGTCCCGCATCAACTATAAACTCCTCATTCTCACATACAAATCCCTCCAGACCCTTGCCCCTCAGTACCTAACCGACCTTCTCCACCCCTACACTCCATCCTGGAAACTACGATCCTCCGACACTGTTCTGCTCTCCACCCCCCACACCAGGCTGATCATCAAGGCCTATGACCTCAGCTAACTCTTCCTACACATCACTCGTTTCAATTACCTGACAACTGTTTTTTTTTCCCTCTGATTATTTATTTTGGGTGCCCTCTTTGTAAAGCGTCCTTGGGTTTATTGAAAAGTGCTATATAAGCCCAATTTCTTCTTATTATTATTATTACTATCAATGTGTTTGAGGAACAGCCGTGTCTGTTTCATCCGTGTTCTTCCATAATGTCTTTTCTCTCTGCCAACACATTGACTGTGAGACTCATGCAAGTGACACGTTTCACACGCTCTCTCACAGAAGAAAAATAAATGTTTTAACAGCCTAATTATCCAGGCTAACTGGATATGTACATGCATGCGACAGCTTATGTGCACATGCATATTAATGTTTAGAATAAACAGTGGGAATAATATGACTGCAGGATAAACAGTATGATCCATATAGCGAGGATATTTAAACCTCTAACAAGCTCAGCTGCTGCTGAAAACTGAAAAGAAAACAAATTCTTCATCATACAGAAAAGTACGGGGCTGATTACCAGGCTAATTTGTCGTGTTTTATTCAACATGTCATTAAAGATGTAACATTTTTCAGATGTCCATCCCGTCTGTCCTCAGAGTCAGCAGCTGTCAGTACGTTCTCTGCACAGAGCGGTTGTTTTTATCTCTTTATCTCTACAAGTTATTGGTTAGTTGCTGCTCTGTGCGCACAAAAGGACACTGGAGGCTCGTGAAACCAGCGGCGCAGCCGGATCGCAGTCAAGTTTGTCCTGCCAAGTAATGATGATGACATTACTTTATTGTCAGATCAAGTCTGAATTTTTTCTAGCATCTCAGCAGCTCCATTTGCAATATCAACACACACACAAAAAAAAAAGAAATCTAAAAAAAAATCTGGTCCTCGCTCCGTTTTAGCGCATTTCAACGGAATCGCAATGGAATTGTATTGCTAGGCAACAGTTTGGGTCCACGTTTACTTCCTGTCAGCTGATTTTATTCACATACACTGCAACAGGAAATTTACTGGGACACATTTAGAATGTTTACTTTTAAAAACGTGAAATGGTCTAAATATTGTAGATTTGTGACATCACAAATGGACAGAAATCCTAACGGCTTGTTTCAAACGCACAATTTCTGAATATGGACTGTGTGTATTTCTCCGTATATTGAGCGTTTTGATAGTTTAACAGTATTTATATAGCACTTAAACCTGTTTTATAATATAAAAGACATGAAATTCTCACGTTTTACAATATGGGACCTTTAAGTGTAATAAGCTATTTTTTTTTCCTTCTAAAAATTACCATTATCTAAAAAAATATATTTCACATACCAATTTAAGAAATGGTCAGTAGTGGTATTGGTAAAATTGGAACAAAAATTATCGGTTTCGAATTTAAAAAGTTTGGTATCGCCCATCCCTAGTATTAAACTTATATCATTGTGCTTTAACTGTAATAATCCTAATTCTTAGTCATGGACGGGGAAAGCATGTGTGTCTTTTCTCTTGAACATTAGAGTTTATTTTAAGTCCAAACTGGTTTAGTGAAGATGACATGTTCTTGTCAGGACACACAAAGCCCTTGTCACAAGACGGGATGTTCTTGAGTGGGATGTCTTTGTCCATGAACGGCTCCCCTCGAGGAGAAGTGCCAAAACCACTATTACACACAATGGATTGAAGCGTCTTGTAAGCTGTTGCAGAATGAAAGTTAAGGGTAGGCTTTGGGGGTCATGGTCACTACTAAAAATAGCAAAAAACAAACAGTTCCCTGGCAGACTTAAAGGCAGAATAAATGCATGTACTCTCCCACCCGCTACACCTGCACCTGCTTATTCTGTGCTGTTTCACTGTCAAACCGCTGCTGATCCCAGTCATCCGTCATGTGAGGACTGCTTCAAACACAAGACGGCTGAGTGAGCGCGTGGCAGGCCCGCGGTGAAACGCTCGGATGTGCAAGTTGCTCGGAGGGATTTGTGAGAAAGCAAATTATGTATCTGACAGCTGATGTGATTTTAAATGCTTTGGAAAAATCAAATCCTTCAAGGAATTAGTCTGAATAATGAACAGCGTGCTGCGGTACGACAACACGGAGAATGTGAAATTAAGCTAAAAGTGTCCGTGATGGCATTTTTTTTCCCCCTGATTCAAATGCTTATCTCTTTTTTACGGCCCACATAACCCACCATATAACTTCAATTAATCGGCCAGGTTTTTTTTTATTTCTTTTGACAATGGAGGTCGTCCAAAGCTGAACAAAAACAGGCATTTATTCCAGAAGAAGGCTGGCTGTCTGTGCGTGGTGTATCTATGACAAGCAGATAAAATAAAATTTGACTCGGTATGTTTTTTAGGAGCTCAGACATTTGCCGGAGCTGCCAAAACATGACATTTCCCTTGTGATTATAAGAGACACGCTGCTAATTCATACTCTGCATTTAATGGAAGTTTAATGGTACACCATTTCTTAGCCCTATCATTATGTAACACCAAAAACAAAGCAGGGCAGTTCTGGTTGTCATAATAAGCTGGTTAAAGTTAAAATAAACTGACTATGGGCCTTTCTCAAACCGGATCCTCCACACTCCCAAACACCCTTCTTTGAGGTGTAGGGCAGGGGTCAGCAACCTGCGACTCCGGAGCCACATCTCTTTAGCCCCTCTCCAGTTGCTCCCTGTGGAATTTTTAAAAAAAATGAGTGGAAATATAACTGTTTTTTTATTTATATTTTCATTTTTATTTATCATTGTTGTAGGTCTATGGTACGGCGGTACGGGGGAGAATTAGGGCCACATTGAGGAAAAAATATGAATCTGAGATTTCAAGAATAAAGTCATTATAGTACAAGAATAAAGTCATAGGTTTACAAAAAACAAAAACGTAGTATTGAGAATAATGTCATAATATAATAAAGTAGTAATTTTACGTGTTATTTAATTCTTTTCTGGTTAAGTTATGACTTTATTCTCATAATATTCTGACTTTTTTCTCGTAAAGTTATGACTTTATTCTCGTAATATTACAACATTGTTTTCTCGTAAAGTTATGACTTTATTCTCGCAAAGTTATGACTTTATTCTCGTAATATTATGATTTTATTCTGTAAATCTCAGATGTGTTTTCCCTCAATATGGCCCTAATACTCCATAGTACATTTGCACGTGGGCCCTCACTGCCTTAGACTTATATGCTATATACTTAGACTATAAACTGTGTTACCTTCATCACAATGCTCAAATGTTTTGTGGCTCCAGGCAGATTTTTTAAATTTTTTTTCCCCTAATATGGCTCTTTTGATAGTAAAGGTTGCAGACCCCAGTTCACCAGTTCGTGAAATAGTCAGGAAATCTAATATATTGATTTGTATACATAGACACAAATTTTACACTTTTTTTGTGATCGCGGAGGAATAACTTGGAGTGGAGGAGCAGGGAGTAGTTAACATACGCAATGTCATAGGTATTGATCAAAATAGGTAAAGAAGCAGATGAATGTAATTGTGCACGTGTAATAAAAGTACAGAAACAAACACACATTGTGTTACAGCGTCCTTGGATGGAAAAATTGGAGCCGGTGGCCAATTGCTTCAGCCCACAGAGTCAGGAGATTAGCCTAGTTCTCTTTAAAACAAAAGAACAAGAGAGAGATGAGTGAAAGACTGAAGCATGAAAGACAAGATGGATGGCTGGAAATAGCAGACGGATGGAAGTTCTGAGGGCAGATTTTTAGGATTAATTGCTTAATTTACCTATTTTTTTGTCAAAAAACAACAACAAAATATGATTGGGGCATCCCACTTAACAATTATTAGGGAGGCTCTGGCTCAGGGGCCTGCCTGACCCGGTGGACTCCTGGGCCTGTGTCCGGAAGACCCTTTTGGTTATCCATCCATGCTTGTTAGATGTGTGGAACAACTTGCTTGACCATGAAGAAACTTTGAAACACTAGAAAAAGTTTTCTGAGGAGTGTGTTTGGGAGTTGAATCATTTAATATAGTTGAAATAGAAAAACTAGGGTTGTCAATCAATTAAAATAGTTAATCACGATGAATCGCAAAATAATCGCACATTTTATAAACATTGAAGTGTACAAATATGCTTTCTTTATTCAAATGTTTGTATACATTTATTATTGGAAATTAATTAACAATGCAAACAAATGACATATTGTCCAGAAACCCTCACAGGTACTGCATTTAGCATAAGAAATATGCTGAAATCATAACATGGTAAACTGCAGCCCAACAGGCAACAACAGCTGTCAGTGTGTCAGTGTGCTGACTTGACTATGACTTGCCCCAAACTGCATGTGATTATCATAAAGTGGGCATGTCTGTAAAGGGGAGACTCGTGGGTACCCAGAGAACCCATTTGAAAATGGCCATGCCAGTTTTTCCTCTACCAAACATTTAGCATAAGTTTGGAGCGTTATTTAGCCTCCTTCGCAACAAGCTAGTATGACATGGTTGGTACCAATGGAACTTTAAAACTGAGCCCGCTACAATATGTAACATTTCTGCATTAAAATGTTTCAAAACAACTAGACCTATGTTACATATTTTGTTGAGATGTGTACTTACATTATTCCAAAGTTTCCAACAATATAATATCATGGTGTGTTCATTTGGTTGCCTACTGATAGCATCATATCCCCTTCACTCTAGTTGCACTAACGGGGAAAGTTTGCTGCAGATGGTGTCAGGATATAGTAATCGTTTTATAAAAATATATTTTTTTTAATCATATTTGCTCCAATTCTATCCACTGCTGCTTTATCTTAAACTTGTGTATATTGGTCCGGTGCGTCTCATAATGCCGCTCAAGGGTGCCTTGTGCGTCGGTACCGAACGCCGACGGTTGTGATACAGCATCGGTATTTGACACCCTGTGAATGAGAACAGGCTGATTGAGCTAGATGTTTGTTGAATTTCTGAAATAAATTAGTGGCAATTCAACAAAGTGTCAGCTGAAGTGTGAGCACTGAAAGCAGTTCAAGTAAATTGTGTATGAACAGTGAAAGATGTGGGAGTTAGAAGAGCTGAATCATTGTTTTGTTGTTGTTGTTGTTCAAGGCCTTAGACCTGAAAGGATTTATAGTCAAAAGTTTTTAAATTTGGTACGACCATACTTCGGGCAAGTGCCTAAAAGTACAACATTGAAACTTTTAGATCACATGAAAAATCACACTTTTATCAATAGTCAAAGTCAGATTTTCAACTTGTTATGAGTTCATAGATACCATGTAGTTTCTGAGATACAGCCATTTTCTTTTCATACTATATCTAGTATTTGGGCACAATGGACTACTAATTTTTCTCCTAAAATATATGGGAGTCTATTGCAAAAACAGTAGTCCCATGTGTCCATATACTGATATACTATGATAAGAAAAACTCCCATTTCAGCTGAAAAGCTGGAAAATGTCTTCACACTTGTGCTTTGAGCAAGCCCAGAAAACATTTCCACCAAAGGAAATTAAAAACTTTAATTGCAGGCACAAATGGGTTGGATGTCAGTAAATATGTAACCACTGAAAGCAGTTGAAGAGTGGCTGAAGGCGAACACACAAATCAAAGTGTGCGTCGCAGAAAGGAGGAGGTGGAGGTGACTTTCAGACGAAAACACTTGTTCAGGTTTGAACTTGCACTGAACCCAGCAGTTTATAATTATTAATATATAAACTTTGACATTCCTGATGATATCATATTTCTACTTAAAGCTCAAACACACAAGCTTGTTAGCTAATGTGCCCCCCTCCACACCCTCATTTATATATACATATAAGTGCACACATAAAAAATCATTACAGTATAATCATTTTGTTATAAAGGAAAAAAATCACCACAAAAAAAAAAAAAAGATTGTGCCGAGTAATTGTCCATAAAAATCTTATTGGCTGTAACAATAACAACCTTGTTACCCTTTATTATCATCATCAATTTGTACATTCATTTAACAATATCTTGCAGTTCCCAGAATGCAAGTTCAGGCCATAAAGAAATGTGAATATATTACGGTAATAAATTGCTGAATTATTATACACAAACCACCTTATGTTCATTACATACAGTATATAGAAGACGGGAACACAGATATGGAGCCACAGGGCGCGTGGCAGCCCCTTGTCAGTTCCTTATTAAGTTCATGTGGTTTTAGATAATTGCTTTTTACGTCAGGAGGTATGTGTTCTGATTCACCTGAGGTGAAGAGCTCGGAGGGGTTTTAATGTTCAAATAGATGAATAGCCAAAAATGAAGCAGAATGTTACCTGCAGATGTCATTTAAATCGGTGACTTACAGATGTACTTGGATTGTGTTATGCATGTAGTTGATGGAAGTTCTGCTTTAGTTTAGGCTATTTGAAAGGCAGTCAACGGGATGACAGGATTGCAATTTATGGTATTGTTATTAAGGAGACGAATAATCACAACTTTAAAATCAACACGGCTGATAAACATTAGGGTTACAAATCTCAAAGTTCTCCCTTTCATTGTATTTGGCGGTCCCTGTGGCAGTAAGTGGTAATTGCAGGTGTGTTTTTGTTTGTGAGAATGCCAGTCAATTTGCACTTGTTTTTGAACGTTCATCATCGCTAGTCATCACTCTTTTCTTTGTTTATTCAGCCATTGTAACCGTTTAATCACAATGCTAACAGAGGACCTTTTCAGACCTGGTATTAAAGGTCCCATATTGTAAAAAGTGAGATTTCCATGTCTTTTATATTATAAAGCAGGTTTAAGTGCAATATAAATACTGTTAAACTATCAAAACGCTCAATATACGGAGAAATACACACAGCCCGTATTCAGAAATTGTGCGTTTGAAACAAGCCGTTAGGGTTTCTGTCCATTTGTGATGTCACAAATATACAATATTTAGACCATTACACGGTTTTAAACGTAAACATTCTAAATGTGTCCCAGTTTATTTCCTGGTGCAGGTATGTAAATAACATCAGCTGACAGGAAGTAAACATGGACCCAAACTGTTGCCTAGCAACGCAATTCCATTGAAATGCACTAAGACGGAGCATTCAGACAGAGAATAAATACAAGTATATTCAGGCAGACAGTATGAGGAAAATAAAGTTTTTTTGAACATTACAGCATGTAAACATGTTCTAGTAGAAACACAAAATACAAGTATGAACCTAAATATGAGCACGATATGGGACCTTTAACATGCGTCCTGAGTGATCCAATCACAAGTGGACAGCTCTAAGTACAGGTGTGAACGCACTCAAGATGCATTGACGAATGCTCAGACCACATTCAGAGGTGGTCTGGACCACATATGGCCACATTGTTTTAGCAGTGTGAACGCGAATGTGTCCTGGGCCACATTAAGGACCGCCTACTCAAATGACGTCCCCCTCCACTGTTGCCAGGCAAAGGCAGCGGTGTCTGCGGCACGGAGGTCCCCAGGGATCGCCGGTACAATAACCTTTAATTTGAATGTACCCAAATACAAATTCACGAATATGTAGGATATTACTACTGACATTCATCTAATGTTACATCACAGTACCTTCTGTGTTAGCCATGTGTTTGCTACGTGATTATTTGCATATAGAGCGGGAGACTGAGGTCCAATCACAAGACGCTTGAGACACATGTGGAGATGCATTCTAATGCCAATGTGTGAATAGACGTACTTAAAGCTGTCCACTTGTTATCAGATCACTCAGGACGCATGTCGATGCCAGGTCTGAACAGGGTCAGAGTCCGGAAAAAACAGTAGGCTACGCTGCCTCACATACAAGTGAGTAGAAGAGCAAGTCTAGCAAGTATAGCTCCACCTATCCTCTCTGGCAGACCAACCACTGCTGGATGATGGAAAACTTATCACTAACTGTGCGCTGCTTGTGATTTTTCCCGGGAATGTCGCCACAGACACCCAGTTCGTAATACTGCAAATGCAAAGGCCTTCATCAGTGGCCATAGGCTCAATCACCATTGTGATACTTAATTCAGATAGTGACGTAAGACATTTATTTAAATGAAAATCTTGGAGATAATTACTTTAAATGTATAGAGGAGTACTTTTATTACTTTAAATGTATAGAGGAGTACTTTTATTATATGACAGTCTTTCTTAAGGATGAGACCAAGGTGTTTAAATCAAGTATTCTACTGCTGCAGCGACTGCTTTTGGCTTGGTATACTGTGGACAATACTGGCACATTAAGATTGAATCAACAATTCCATCCAATCATATTAAACTCAAACTAGTTTAAGCCCCCCGTGAATGAAGAAATATTTCTCCTCATCTCTGACACAGTGACCTTGGCTATCCTAGAAGGTGCCTGTGTCGGATCCACTTTGTTACATTAATCATTATGAAGCTAAATCCATTTTGAGGGCAGTGGTACAGTAAGATAAGATGACAGTATATATACATGCGCTACGTGGTGCCTCTGCTATCATGTATTATCAGCCCCCTGCAGGAAAAAAAAAAAAATATCAGCAATGTTCACATTTCTGGGATTTGGACAGGTGACAACTGGCCTTGTCCCTCAAAATCTTTCAGAACTATAAGACCATGTTATGAGTGAATGAGTGAGGACACTCAGAGGACGCTGGGGACTGGCCATTGTTCAGATGACCCTTTATCCGAAACCCCACTCCGAATAATGTCTCACTGGACCGAAAGCCCATTTAATAGACCGTTATCCCGAAAACAAACACGCATTGTTCCAAAGGCCCATTGCTCAGGAAATACACACTTAACAAACAGAAGCACATGGCTAAGTCATTATTATGCAGAATGAATTCATCGGACTTTACCGATTTCTTTTCATACTGGTGAAAGCATGACCCACAACTCTAGCTCGATTACTTGTTTCCTTCTTTGGTTCGATTTAGGCATGAGGAGTGAGATTAGTTAGGTTTAGGGTACAAATATCAGGGTAAGCCAGTATATTTTTTCTGGATTCAAACCTATTTTATTCTAGTTTATTATGTACTTTTTGTTTAACGATAGAAAACTTCAGGACCCTAATTTTAATAATGAAAAAAAACAAACCTGAATGTACAAGGACTCGATGTTGAAAAGTGTACAGAACACAATAAATGCCTGTCCTATTATTATTCATAGAGAAAAAGGTCATTAGTGTGTTCAAGGGAAAACACAGAATTTTTGTCTTTTTAATAGGATGAAGCTCATTCTCTTCGAGCCAGTTCATAAAAGCATTGAAAGATAAGAAAAATAATATTTAATTTCAAGTCGTGACCACATTCAATAAAGTTTATCTTAGAAATCTTCTGGCAAGGTCTTACACTAGAAAACCTGTATTGTTGAATAGCTGCTTGAGCCAACAATGACAAGGCTTTTAGTCAACACATTTTTATTCAACATTTTTTTTTAAATGACATTTTTTTAAAGCTGATATTTGGCTATTTGTGACAAAACGTTAAGTAAATAAAATAAAATGTCATGCAGGGCGGTAATAGAAACAGAACAGAAAATGTGGCTGAACTCCCAGCTACGTTCCTGTGCCAGCAACCCAGTAGTCCAACACGTTGTCATCCCAACTCATTACATAACACCGATTTGTCACGCCCCTTGGTGTCACGTCAGTTTGGCCATCAAAACCACTATAGTTACCCTTGGCGTCACTTTAGGATTTGGCAAAAAAACCCACTATATTTTGGTTTAGGAAAAAAGAATACATGGTTGGGCTTAAAACTACTACGTTTGTACAGTGACGGAACACAAATGAACAGCTGATTGTTTCCTGTGCTTTCCTGTGCATCATCCTGTGCAAGTTTCACTTTCACTTTACAAATTTGTTTCGCCCTTTAAACTACGTCACCACAAACCTGTTGCACTTTCTTGGAGCATTTACTGTTGCTGCTGCTAGGTTTACATTTTAGTTAATGGACCGTCAGGTGTGCTTCATACAGGTGCTATAGGGTGCCTTGTGTCGATGGCCAACGGCCATGACAAAGCCTCAGTATTTGACATTCGGCGAATGGCAGCGGGCTTGGCATTCAATCATTAAGCTTTTAAGTTTTTAGTCTAATTATTGTGTCTTTAGTAAAATTGATAGGTTGTGTTAAATGAGTAGTTACACATTTTTGAAAATATGCTTATTCACTTTCTTGCCAGGAGTTAGATGAGAAGATAGGTACCACTCTTATCACTGTATGTTAAATATGAAGCTTGAGCAAGTAGGACATTATCTTAGCTTATCAGAAAGACTGGAACAGTTAGTCTGGCTTTGTGAGAAAGTTTGTTAGTTTTACTGATGAGAGGGAAAGAAAAGAGAGCCTGTTAACTCCGCCTAAATGCATTTTTTGAAACTACCTAGCAGAATTTCAGGAGCAGGACCACACCTCAACTGCCCCACTTCCTGCATTTCCATTTACCCGCAGAACAAGAGCAGTGGGTTAAGCGGTTGTTAAGCAATGTTGTTAAGGACTTTGCAGAGCACGAGACCAGTAGGATAAACTTCTAATGGGTGAGTACTGGTTTCTTTTTGTTATTATGGAGTGGGATCAGGGATTGAAATCTATAGCACTGTAATTGTTACGTCTCATATGTTGGAAATGTGCAACTACTGAAATCTGTGTCTGTGATAACATGTGGCTGCCGAGTCCAGAGCTGGCTGTTAAGTTAGCGTTGATAAATGTGGCGCTGTCCGTGGTGCTGATCTAAGGCTGCAGTACGGGAGTCGCATGATGAGCCTCTCCATGGTGGTATAGCAACTGTCTGCTTTGCAATTGTCAGGAGGGGTTGTGTGCGTGTAAGTGTGGGCGTATGCTTGTGTTTGGGGCAAGGGCCCAAAAGAAATTTGCACCAGGGCCAATCACAATGATGTTAATGTTGCACAATGACATTCAATAGTTGTCAAGACATGCCACGAAAGACCACAAATGTCACCATCATGGAAAAGGGAATCACTGAAGTCATCAGGATTGATTCTTTGGGTTCCATGAATGTCCATACAAAATCTCATCTTCATCCAGACATTTATCATAGAAAAAATCATAGGAATTATTAATTGAAAGCATGATGTCGCCTGCACAGAAATTGACTTGTGCTCTAGTTTTCTACTCCACTTTGCTGTTTAACTGGGGTGAGGTGCAGCCGCTCCCTGCAGCTCGTTGCATTTGTCTCAGTTGCTTTACGAGCGCATTCGTTAGAGGGGCAAATTGATTTTTGCAGGGAATGTTGTTTTTTTTTTTTTTCTGGAGGTAATTATGGAAATGGTGGCGTTTCCTGCACATCTGCTCAACCAGTCTGCTCTCTTTGGGTTCTGACAAATTACTCTACAGGAAATGCTGAAATAACTGCAGGGAAGCGAGCATGCATACGGAAATGAGAATGCAGCGTACATGAGTTTGTGTACACACACACACACACACACATATTTCTATGTTCAAACACGCAAATCTACTACGCAAATGTCACTTCTGAGTTTTCTCATTGTGTACTTAATATGTACTTAAATCCACCATGAACGACACACACACACACACACATACTCAATGATCAATGCACATATATCAAATATACCCTCTTCAGGTGAACGACCTTCATGAATGAAGGAACAGATGAAAACACAATGAAGAACATACACACTGAGTTTATCAGTGTAATAATGTAATGTCTACCGTGATCTGTGTCTTCCCCTGTCTTTCATACACACACAAAAATGCACAAGCACTCATGCAAACCGTTGGAAATAACAAACGGAGACATAATCACCACCGCTAATCTAAAACCCAGTGGCTCTAATTTTTGAGTATATAATGAGTTTTAGACTGAATAGCCCTTTTAATCACATACAAACACACACACACACACACACACACACACACACACACACATACTGTGTACAAGCACACATGCACCTATGCAGATGATGTTATAGTCAATGCAACCCATTTCTGAGACTGATGTCACCTGGCTACATAGCACACATTAACACACACAGCAGATATTGAAGACCTTCAACTAATAGTCATCATTATTATTATTATTATTATTATTAGGGCTGTCAAAGTTAATAATAATGCGTTAACGCAAATGCATTTTAATGCCACTAATTTCTTTAACGCAATCAATATTTCAGAAGTTGTAGCAAGTTTAGTTTTAAAGCTAGAGTAAAGATACTGGTATCATTTGAACCTAGAAAACCTGAGGAATCCATTGGAAAAAAAAAACATGTCCTACTACCTTGCAGCAAAGGAGGCTAAATAACGCTCCAAACTAAATTTTGGCGAGGAAAAACTGCCGTGGCCATTTTTCAAAGGGGTCCCTTGACCTCTGATCTCAAGATATGTGAATGAAAATGAGTTCTATGGGTACCCACGAGTCTCCCCTTTACAGACATGCCCACTTTATGATGATCACATGCAGTTTGGGGGCAAGTCATAGTCAAGTCAGCACACTAATATTATGATATGAGCATATTTTTTATGCTAAATGCAGTACCTTTGAGTTCCTGGACAAAATTTGTCATTGTTTTTTGTTGTTAATTGATTTCCAATAATATATATATATATACATACATTTGCATGAAGCAAGCACTCCCACGTTGATAAGAGTATTAAATACTTGACAATTAACGATGGACAATCAAGCCATTAATCGCGATTATATAGTTGAATCGATTGACAGCACTAATTATTAGGGCCCGAGCACGAAAGTGCCAGGACCCCAACGGTGTCCTGGCACGAAGTGCGAGGAAACCTATTGTTTTTCTAAGGATTATTATTATTAGGGCCCGAGCACGAAAGTGCCAGGACCCCAACGGTGTCCTGGCACGAAGTGCGAGGAAACCTATTGTTTTTCTAAGGATTATTATTATTAGGGCCCGAGCTGCGAGATCG
>CAKAOH010039448.1:0-45312 GCA_916701665.1 Sebastiscus tertius | reverse complement strand
CGTGCCACGACAGCGTGTTCCCCGACGTGCGTATTAACGATGGACAATCAAGCCATTAATCGCGATTATATAGTTGAATCGATTGACAGCACTAATTATTATATATTATTATTATATATTATGAATCAATTGATTGTTCGTTCAATAAAACGTTGTAAAGTAGTGAAAAGGGGCCCTGGGTGACACTTCAAATTCTCATTTTGTTCGTGATAGACAGAGAAAAGCAGCAAATCCTCACATTCCAGATGCTGGAATCAGCAAAGTGCAATGCAAAGTTTTATCAAGGTCCCCTTAAAGTCCATTCATTAAAGTCCAACTGAAATTAAATTGCAGGTGTTTTGTTTCAGCTTAAAGATCGAAGCTGTAGATTCCATATAATACGTTCTCTTTTGAGGAAAAATCTGTAAACAAAAGGAACATATTTATATTTCATGTGCTTTCCTTTTTCCCATGTCTGTCTGTAACTTCTTTTTACTTGTTTTTTTGTTTTTTTGTTTTATGTTCTTGTTACACTTTCCTGTCCAATTTCTCATCTAAAAACAAGGACATACAGTATGTTGTGCTGCATCTTGGCTTGCTGAACAAGCGACCATGTAAACATCCACCGGTGTACTGCTAACATTAGTTAGCTGATGGGCTATTCAGCTGCACACTGAACAGCTTAAAAAACAAACTTGCAAGTGACAACATTGGTCAGTTCAGATACTAAATGGTGTAGTCCTTATTCTCCTTCCAGTGGAGAAAACGTGATGCGGGGCCCTCTAGACCAGGGGTCAGCAACCTGCGGCTCCGGAGCCACATGCATCTCTTCAGCTCCTCTCCAGTGGCTCCTGTGGATTTTTTTTTTTTAAAAAATTGTGTAAATGAATAACTGTTTTTTTGTTTACATTTTCATTTGTATTTATCATTGTTGTAGGTCTATGGTACGACGGTACGACGGAGTATTAGGGCCACATTGAGGAAAAAAAATAAATCAGAGATTTCGAGAATAAAGTCATAATATCACAAGATTAAAGTCATAGGTTTATGAAAAAAAAAAGTTGTATTATGAGAATAATGTCATAATATACTGGGGAAAAAAAGTTCGGAAACTTGTGTTTGACCATTGACAGAGCATTTTGGCAATTTTTTCTTTGGCGCTACCCACATAATCAGCTGTGCTGCTCATCCCACAAATGCATGATCCTTGCAAGTTGGACATCATTGTGAAGGTAAATAAACAGGCTTTCCAACGATGTAAAATACAATGACCATTAGCATTGTAACAACAGAGAAATAATCCACCAAACACAAGTTTCCAAACTTTTTTCCCCCAGTTTATTATAAAGTAGTAATTTTAAGTTAAGTTATGATTTTATTCTCATGTTACAACTTCTTTTATCGTAAAGTTCTGACTTTATTCTCGTAATATTACAATTTTTTTCTCGTAAAGTTAGGACTTTATTCTCTTAATATTCCGACTTTTTTTCTTGTAAAGTTATGACTTTATTCTCGTAATATTAAAAAAAATGTCCCCTCAATGTGGCCCTAATACTCCGTAGTACATCTGCTCTTTGGCCCTCACTGCATTAGATTCATATACTATATACTTAGACTATAGGCTGTGTTACCTTCATCACAATGCTCAAATGTTTTGTGGCTCCAGACAGATTGTTTTGTTTTGTTTTTTGCCTAAAATGGCTCTTTTGACAGTAAAGGTTGCTGACTCCTGGTATAGGGTGTCTTTCTAGTGGGGAACAATGTGATAAAGTGCTCTCTACATGCTAGAAAACTTTCTGTGTACTCGTGCCAACAACGATACATTTATGAGAGGGGTGATTTATATATATATATATATATATACATATATCACGTGCAGAGATGACACATCCATGTCCTTGCTGTCCCTATCATTGTCTGTCATGCTTACAGAAACACACAGCTCTATAGGCCTACTATAGAAAACAGCAGCACGCATCATGTGGCCATACAATCTGACTACCTGCCTGATTTGTTGATGATGATGATGTTTTCAGACAAACTGTCAAGTGCGATATATTTGCTGAGGGAAAGCACGGCCGTGATGTGTGTTGATAAGACCTGAAATAGACCTAATCAGTGAGTAAGTGCCACATAATGAGGTCAATCTATGGAGATGACAGCAGAGCTGGCACGCACATACAGGCTGATGGGAGACACACAAATGTGTAAAAATCACATCATAAATACTGACTAACAGAGTTCTCAAGGACTCGTTAACTCACTCATTCACACTGAATGGATCATTTCCACTCAGACCTTCAGTGACGCAGCTAGATGTCCTTCTTCCATACATTATGAATAAATGAGTCAAGTATAGGAAGCTAGCGCATTTTAGCTTCTTAATGCTTCCACTTTTTACCAGGTTTGGGTGATTAATGTTGTCCATGAGCAGTGGGAGGCCAGCTTACACCAGGGGTCGGCAACCTTTACTATCAAAAGAGCCATTTTAGGAAAAAAAATAAAATCTGTCTGGAGCTGCAAAACATTTGAGCATTGTGATGAAGGTAACACAGCTCATGGTCTAAGTATATAGTATATAAGTCTAATGCAGTGAGGACCAAAGTGCAAATATACGAAGGAGTATTAGGGCCACTTTGGGGGAAAGAAAAATCTGAGATTTCCAGAATAAAGTCATATTATTACGAGAAAAAAGTAGTAACATTACGAAAATAAAGTCATAACTTTACGAAAAAAAGTCATAATATTACAAGAATAAAGTTATAACTTAACGAGAAAAAAATCAAATAACACATAAAATTACTACTTTATAATATTATGACATTATTCTCATAATATGTTTTTTTTCTCGTTTTTCTGATATTAATTATTTATTTAAGCTTTCTATCTTACTACCATGAATTACATTATTGTAGCACTTATTACCTTTAAATTTAACTAATTAATTAAATTATTTTATTTTATTTTTTCTCTAACTTTACCTCTCCAGGGTGGGAGGAAGTGGATGTGGTGGGAGTGGGAAGCAATGTGCATGTGTGTGTGTATATGTATGTACATATCAAATGTTAAATGTAAGATATAATTGTTTGTATTATTGTGTTCTGTTTTGTAATGTTTGTTACGCTATGTTTGAAAAAAAGGAATACAAATATTTTTTTCCAAAACTGTATTAAATACAATTGACAAATCTCACATTTAAGGCACATTTTGAACGGATAAATAATATGCGATTAATCACAATTTATTATGGACAATCATGCGATTAATCACGATTAAATAATTTAATCAATTGACAGCCCGAAAGAAAACATAACATTTTCTGAAACCCAATTTCTGTCGTCATCACTCTGGTTTTTAACTCGGTGCTGAATTTACTATTCCGTGCACTTCATTCATAAAGATGTATTCCAGCCTGGTTGGGTAGCGTTAACTCTCCTCTCTATTCTGCAAATAAGAAGGTAAACAAACGCCTCATCCTCTCACCACCCACCTGTTTACCCCACTTGAATCTCCAAAAACCCTCCTGGATTCCACTACAACTCAAGAAGCAGCCTTTTGCTTGTCGACGGGGATTCCATTCATCATTCCCCGAGAACAACAGAATTGATGGCTCGCTGCTAATTACAGCTGTTATTTAATACAATCCACCAATCCTGTGTTAGTTAATGCCAAAGCTTTGGGACCTTGAGTAAAGACAGCTGGCTTTCACTTTGTACGTGCACACACCCCTCACAGAGAGACACACACACACACACACACACACTGAGGCTAATATAGTCATTCACTTTTCAAATAAGCACTGCCTATTTATTTCTCTCTCTGCTGTGTGTGTGTCACATCGTATCACAGGGCTCTTGAGAGTCGTGCCATATCCATGTTGTTCTTTCATTACTGTGGGCTTATGCAGATTTACATGGATATTGAGGTTGGTTGGGGCCCTAAACCACGGGGGCTTAGGCAATCAGGCAGTTGACTGTGACTGTATGTGTGCATGTGTGTGTGGGGGGGTGGGGTAGGGTGGGGGAGTAGATGATCGTTCACTTGATGAAAAAAGTATATGACATGAAAGCCTGTCAGCTCAAATAATCTCTATCTCTCTCTCTTCATCTCCCCCAGTCTCTCGAGTGACACGCTACATTTGCATTGCCAACTTAAATTAAGTTTATTTCACCCGCGTGACACGGAGAACCGTCAGCTGATCATGTGCGCGGCACTTTATGTGAATGCGGGGAAATCCCAAATGTATCGATGACAATTAAAAAGTGATAAAAGGCAGCTTTAAATCTTAAAACATGGGGTCGTACGGGCACGGAACAAAAGGAATAGCTTCTCTTGTGAGGCTGCATGAGAGATGGGTTCTGTCATTCCTGATCACATTACTCTGTTGGAATCTTAAAGCTTCAGTACGCGGATTATCTTTGGCATCATTGGGCACAAATTCCATAATAACCTTTCAGCATATTATAATTCAAGTGTTCTGAGAGAAAACTAGACTTCTGCTCCTCCTCATGGCTCTGTTTTCAGGCTTTAGAAAATCTAGTCTTTGACCAATCACAGGTCATTTCAGAGAGAGAGAGCGTTCCTATTGGTTGTGCTCCGGTGCTCCAGTTGGCGTTCCTTTACCAGATTTCACAATGGTGGCGGCGTCACACATTTTCGCATTTTACAGCTAAACCGTGCACTACAAGATGATTCTGAAAACATCTGAGAAACATCAAGAAATAGACATTAACGTAACATAATATTGATTAATATTTGATCAGCGCTGCCTAGTTTGACTGTTTGGTCGGAGTTCACAAGTGATCGACAGCTGGCTCTCATAGACAGCAGCTGGACAGCAGACCTCAGATCAGCTCTTACTGCTTGTTTTCCTCCAGTCTGTGAAATCTTGCAGATGCTGTTAGGAGCACCGGAGGACACAGAGGAACATGATGTTTTTCAGGTTACCTGTTTCATGTACTACTGTCACGATATAGCGACTGTTTTATAAATATAACTTTTTTTAATCATGTTTGCTCCAATCTCGCCTACTTCAGCTTTAACAAAGATTATGCAATTAAGTTTTAAAATGCAATCATTTGTGTTTTTTCTTGAGTCAAACAGAAAACTGGTGAAGTGAGACACATTGACTTGTTACTGATACAGAACTACTTTTGTTCCAAGAAATTTGTAGCATATGTGCTTCATATTCTGCCATGTGTCAAGACAGTGACACTTCCTTAAAGTAATAGTACTTGCTTTTTTTTTACCGAGTGAGATGAGAAAATCAATATCAGTACCAGGTCTGTTTGTTAAAGGGTAACTTTAATTTAATTTATTTCTCAACCTGGATCCTATTTTCCCATATTTTTGTGTCTAACTGACTAATAGGGACAACACTCTCTGAAATTGGTCCAGTATTGAGGGACAGCGCTGTAGACAAACAGCTGCTCAAAGGCTGCAATGTAATCCTATTGGGGCAAGCTGGCACCGTCAATTACGTCCACTAAAAGTGCTCCTTTTTGCCATGACATTATTATTATAGGTGTCTGCCATTATGGAAAGAGTCTCACTCAAGGAGAAGCCTCGTTCTGAAATCTGGCGAGGTGATGTGTTGCCGGAAGACAACGGTGGAATAGTGGAACAAAACCATAGTGGAAACAGGCAGAGTTTGTTGTGTTTGAGCACAGAAAGCGTAGCTTGGTGTGATCTAAAATATGTTCAATGTCATGGCTGAATATTTAAATGATTTAAACAATGTGGATGTTGTCACTTAGACACAAAAAAGGGGGAAAATAGGATCCAGGTTGAAAAATACTGAAGTTACCTTTTAAGGTCCCATATCGTGCTCATTTTCAGGTTCATACTTTTATTTAATGTTTCTACTAGAACATGTTTACATGCTGGAATGTTCAAAAAACCCTTTATGTTTCTCATATACACATTCCAAGTGCAATTCATCGATGTGGTTCCACAATGAATTCTGGTCCTGACACTGACACCACAGCTGCTTAACTTCTGTACTTTGATGTTGGAAACCCGATCAGCCTTCCTTCATCTCTTAAGCCTGATCACTTAATTGTCCTTTGTGCCATACATGAGACAATACATGCCACTGCAGCTGTGCATACTGACACTTTAAACTGCAGCATTGCAATAATTACCATTTGGCTCTCATGGGATAAATGAATGAATGATGTGAATGTTATTATGGAGTTGTGCCATATGTTTGCTGTGATGTTGATGCATAATGGAATTTCCTTTATTATCTTATGGAATTTCCGCCCCTGCCTGCATTGCTGGTGATTTACAACGCTAAGGCCTCATACATTGCTATCAGCAAGTGGGTTTTGAGGCCGCTGTAATTGCATTACAGACTGCCCTCCTGGGTGTTATATCATATACAACAATTATCAAAGCATATGTGCTGTGTCAAAAGTTTTCACAAAACACTGTTGCCTGCTTTAGCTCAGTGTACAGCAGCTCAGAAGGTGCATTAGAAGTAAACAAGTGCATTCTTTAGTCAACTTTTTGTTGTATTCCCTTTTCAGTCAGACCGTGGAGGTCAAATCCAGGCTGCTTTTAGACATTTTTACACATGTTATTTGGTAATTTATTGGCTGAACATTACCAACATGTCACTTGTTTTTCTTAGCTTTTTGGGACCTATAGAGTGCTCCAGGGATGAAGTATTTGTATAGGCCAACCAGGAAGTTAGCATCGCCCTGGTTCCCTCGACAAAAAGCCAATGGGATTTTCACATTGGCTTCTGGATTATTGCAGAAAAAAAGCTCTGCTGCAAACAAATGTTTATGCTACTTACAAGTTTTGTTCAGCAAGATAATCTCCACCAATGAACACCACTTTTATCATTTTTGAAGTGTGAATGCAATCGCCGGCAGTAACATTTGTTACAGCCCGGCTCTTAGGCTGCATCAAAAATGAGAGTGGAGACGAGGTAAATGTAAAAATTAACAAAGTTTATTTACAAAAACACTAATTAACAAATAAATGTAAAGATCAGTATCAGTAATCAGTGGTGTAGGAGTGCATGGATGGATGGGTGTGGGTGCATGTAGCAAAAGAAGAAGAACAGCCGCCGTTGTTCCATCTCCTCCCAGTGCAGCTGCTCCCGTCTAGCAGTCTTCTTCACTGCCTTTTGAATCTCTTGACCCAATGCCAGGAAGCTCTTCTGCAATTCTCGAGGGAAGTCAAGGTTGTTGGCAATCTCTTGGTACTTTGTCAAGGCATCCAGCTGATCCTGATTCAGTTGTTCTCCCTTACACTTCCTCGCCTGACAGTCATTCAGTTTGAACTTTTTCTTTTCCATATTGCGAACCTTCTTGTCAATCACAGCAAGAACCTGTTTCATGGCCTCAGAATTACTTCCATTTCCCAGGTCTGGAATGACAGACTGCACAGCATTGTTGCCAACCATCACTGAAGGCATCTTTATAGTGTTTGTCTTCAAAGAGATTTCGTTTGTCGTTGTTAAACATGCCATTCCATCTCCATTCACACACATCACTCCATTTGTGTGGACATCGTGGCACGGCTGTTCTTCTTCTTTTCCTACATGCACCTACACCCATGCATCCATGCACTCCTACACCACTGATTACTGATACTGATCTTTACATTTATTCGTTAATTAGTGTTTTTGTAAATAAACTTTGTTAATTTTTGCATTTACCTCGTCTCCACTCCCATTTTTGTTGCAGCCTAAAAGCCGGGCTGTAACAAAAGCTAACGTCAGGTTATAAACGAACTACACCACGGTCACATGAGCAACGAGGCTGTAAAGAAGGACGAATCAACGTGATGCCGTTTAGTAGTCTCATTTAGCCACTTGTTAACAACCGCCTTGTTTAAGATACGTAAAAGCTTCAAAAATCACGATTTGGGGGGATTTATTGATGTATTTTATTTCGTAGAACAAAACGTTAAAAGCTTGTGTTAACCACAGACCTTATTTCAGGCATCCAACTTAAAACCCATTCAAAGAACCCATTGACTTCCAGACAAGGGAACCGGAAAGGCTAAAATGCCACATCAATTCCGGGTTTTAGGACTCAGTCCTGTAGCACTCTATTGCTGAAGCACACCGTCCCACACAACAACAGGAAGTCACTCATTTCAACTTATGACTGCTTCCTTAGTGTGTGTGTGGCTTACAGCTCCTAAAGGACTGTCTATGCAGAAATATGGAAACATTTATGAGTGCTATGTAGGAGCATATTATGTGAGGAACAACATGAATGTGCAAAGCCATTCACTGACTCCAAATCTTAACAACATCTTCAGTCAATTTTACTCAATAAAATAAAGTGCAAGGAACAAAACAGACGAAACCCTAACCCTAACAAATAAGTGTCTCCTTTAAAGCACAGTTATAACCTGCTTTCTCCATTCAACCCATCATATTTTTACAACCATTGACCTTGTGCTTTTTTTTTAGTTCCATAATAATAATAATAATAATAAACTTCATTCATACAGCAACTTTCAAAAACGAAGTTACAAAGTGTTTTACATGGTTGAAACAAAAATAAAAAAACATTTCAGGTCTGCATTGAAATAAAATCAGACAATTACAACAATACAAGTTATTATGGAAATAAATTACCCAAAGCTAAAATATTATGCAGAATGCAATAACAATATGAAGATAATACATGTTTGAAATAAAATAATGTGTTGGCATTAATTAAAAGCTTTGGGAGGCATAAAATGTGGGTGCGTGTTATACGTTTACATGATAAAGGAAGATAATTAGCTAAAAACATGGTTTCTTAGGACTGCTCAGATTCACTGCTAATACAATTCTAATCTTTCAAGCATGTGACAAACCTATGTTGATATATATAAAGAGCATTTTTACTTTTCATGTGAAGCTCATGCCTATGGAAGCATTACTCATGCTGAATCAATCATGGCACTGCACAGAATCCTTCTCCAATTCTGTTCTTGCATTAATGTGTTTGAAGGATGTTATCAGAGTGATGGACTCGCTCCATACCCCTGATCCTGACGGAGACACTAATAGGATTCACACCTGTACTGTAGGTCTTTCATTTCCATACTAATGCATTCCCGTGTGTCATACTGATTCATGCTATTCCTTTGGGTGACTGACATTACCAAACTGCCTTGACGACTCACACGGCAAAGGAAAAATATGTGTATAGTCTTGTAATTCAAAATAGATCGAGTAACATGAAGAAATTGTTATTGTGGAACGTTTATTTGATTTTATACTAGACATTTCTCAATGTTTGGGCCATTGGGAATCAAGAGCCGGCCCCATGATCTTCTGGTGTACCTCAGCAGGTTGATACGATAGTAAGAGATATCTTACCAAATGGTGGCCTGCACTGTGTAAAGTGAGGGCCATGCTTGATGCATAATATCAATCCGTACATGCTAGAATGCTATTATGGGATGGCCTTTGATCCACTGGGGGTAAAAGATGGGCCTGTGCTGTGAACCGTTTCTGCATCATTCTGGTCCCCAGAGACAGAAAGAGAGAAATATATTGAGACAGATAGTGATAGAGAGATTCAGAGGGAGAAACAGAGGAGGTTTGATGAAGAACACAGAGAGAGAGAAGGGAAGAAGGAGGCTGGAGAGGTGAACATGACAGTTGTTAATCCACCCAGATACGTTGTCTAAGCTGTGAACCTGCCCAATATCTCACTCTGCTTGCTTATGTGTGAGACTCTGGTGTCATTTAAAATATCTTTTTTTCCCCCCATCTTTCTGAGTTGATATAGTATTGTGGCCTTATCACATTTCAATGAACTCTACAAGCCGGGGTCTGCTTAAGGCACAGGCCATATAGGCAGTCACCTAGGGCGCCTCCTCTAAACAAATTTGATATAAATAACAATTGCCAGTGGGCACCCTTCCTCATTTTCTCCATTGAGGTAACAAATGAACAAACGATTAAAAAAAGAAAGAAAGAAAGAAAGAAGTACATTTTTCACCCCTGTAATTTTGCCTACGGCACCAAAAGGGCAAGAGTTGGCCCTGCTACAAGCCGCCGACAGCAAAAAAAGACATCTTGTGGGAACTGGGAATACAATTTAACATGCTGGGTTAGATGAAAATTCTGGTTTTGAAAACTAGGGTTTTATTTGCTTTGGCAATTGTTTTTATCAGTTATGATAGTATTGTACCCACCAAGTTAATTGCTGAGATCTTATTATACCCCTGCGTGTCTGTCCTTCCGTCCGTCCGTCTGTTTCGTTTCCGGAGCAGAACTCGGACAGAATTTCACTTAGGATCTTCAAATTTGGTATGATGGTTAACAGTGTAGTGTAGGTGTGCCTTTTGGGGGATAGAAGTCCAGGGTGCCCAAAGTTTTTGACATTTCAGCCAAAAACTGTGATTTTTTTGGACTTCAAATTCGTTTCTGGAGTAGAACTCAAAAACTATTTTACTTAGGAACTTTAAATTTGGTATGATGGTTGACAGTGTGGTCTTGTTGTGCCTTTTCAGGGTTCGAAGTCCAGGGTGCCCATTAGTTAATGCCCATTAATTCCACTAGTTTCAAAAGGGCAAAACCTTTGGCCCTACTTTAGTAGGGGTCAAGCGGTGAGCGGGGGGGTATGTTAGCCATGCTCACTTTCGCTTTGTCTAACACAAGCAGTCAAACGACCAGACGGGTTGTAATCACACCAACAGTTTAGCCAGATTATTGGAACCACTTTATCTGTAGGTAAAAACTGAAAGCAATTGTAATCTATCATTATACAGGCAACCTGTGCTACAACTACGGTAAGTACAGTTGGCTATATGTTTAAAATTGCACCAGGAATTCAGTCTGTAAACTGTGATGAATATTTACAGTGGACATATCGTCACGGCTCTGGCTGTGACTCCAGTGGTTTTCCTGTGTTCTGTTTCCCCTGTGTCTCCCCCTCCCCTGTCTGTCTGTGTGTGTGTGGGTGTGGCAGGGGCGCGGCTTCATCATCAGGCACCTGGTCTCACTCTCCACTCTGCACTCTCCACCTGTCAACAATCAAGCTAATCAACCCACAGTACAAGAGCACCAGTTTTCCTGCCAGTCCTTGCCAGATTGTTCTACCTACCATGTGGTATATTCTCGGCCGCTCTGTACCTTTTGTTACCAGAGTAATTATTGCGCTTTTGCCTTGTGCTTCCTGCGTTAACGTTGTGTTCTCCTATGCTCTTGGATTCTAGTGCCAGCCTCCCATCGAGCCATCCTCACGCCGCCTCAGCTCATTCCTCCAGCCACTCCACCCTGCTCAGCAGCCTGCCTGTCCCCTGCCTTCTCCAGTGCCCTCACCACCTTTTATTATAATAAATCCATCTGACTTTCAACCACCATCCAGCTGTGTCTGTGTGTGCTTCTGGGTCCTAAGCAACAGCCCTCACACATATTGGCTTGTAATTCTACCATTTGCCTTTGTCTTCTCTTCCAAACAAATTTAGCTAACCCAAAGGATTCTTTTAAAACCTGTCTGACTGCTTTGGGTTCTTTCTCCCATCTGACTTCTTTAAACGTTAAAACCAAAACAAATGATGCAGCCTGGTCTCCTAAAAATTACGTTCCCATACAAACAAACTGCATTGTCAATTACATTTCGAGGGACCGAATTTTCTCCCAAATTACGTTTGTATTTGACGTATCACAAATACATTTAATCAAAGTCCCCATAAGGAGGAGGTTGGGGTGGATGGATGGGTCAAACGTGGGACTTTCACCCAGGAGAGTGGTGTTCTTGTCACGTGTGAAACCAAAAGTAATGTACTTATTTTAACCCAAAACATGAATGTAATAGAGAATGCAGTTTTGTTGCCACAAGCGGTTTAAACACTATGACGTTGATATACACGTATGTAGAAATGTTGACATGGAACAGATTTTTGCTCCAGAAACATAGATATTCAAACATCTAATGCCAACATTTTATTCTGGTGACTGGGTTGAATGATGGACAAAATTAAGAAAACAGGATCCAACTTGCAATAAACTGAAATTATCTTTTCGGTGTGTTTCTGTAATGAATAAACTTGATTGAGCTATTGGCATTCCATTCGATCTCAGGGTGTACTTGCTAAGATCGGTCTCTGGTCACCATCACTAAGATAGCTAGATTTAAATGTTTACAGAGTGTGAATTATCCGTGTCTCCATTTTTAAGTAAAAGTATTTAAACAAGCTAGATGCGTTGATTAAGTTAATATTTTTTCAGAAATATAAACCTTCTTTTAGTTCTTAAAACTGAGTGGTAAGTATGAAATATTTCCAGCACCACTAAAACCTTAATGTTCTCAGTATTTCCCATTTCCCCTTAAGTGCTTATTTTACTGCTTCAATGAAATGTTATCCTTCTTACTCTTTATTGCTGTATCATTACATTGAATTGAAATAGCATACTGTGTTTGCTATCTATTCAAACAACTGTGTTCAAAGTTTAACTGACTGTAGAGCAACAAATCAAAAGTCTTAAGGCTAATGATGGAACTGCCAAAAGGTATATGGGTTGAAGATATGACCTGATCACTAAAGCTACAACAGTGATAAGCACAGGGCACATATTACTACTACTACTGCATTGTCTAAAGTGAAAACCAGAGAGACAATGACTAAGAAAGCAGACCCAAGGCAAAGTGATTCATTCGTAAAAGCAAGAATACAACCAGCCAATACAGAACTTGAACTAGAAATACCAGCTGCCGGCTGTGTTCATGATAGATTTTTTTACGACCGTTTGTTAAAATTGATGTGGTCTTTGGTATTCTAACCATGAATGTAGCAGATTTGCATATACACAGGATAGAGAAAGCAATAGTCATTTTCTCTCTTTATGATAATCAGCAGGTCTTTTAGGAAACTCTAATGCACCATCCATAATTTGTCAGCTCAGTCTTTTCCGGTGATGTGAAAAGCCAAATGATTAACCTTGATGGTAATAATCTATAGTTCACAAACAGAGTGTAACCTGTGCTGATGCAAGCCATTACTGTGTTTACTTTTAGCTTTGTTGCACTTTGCATAATGTTTCTACTAATGGAATTATACAAGCCTTTCTGCAGGTTCAGCTGTATGCTGATAATCACTCACTAATGTTGTGTAGATGTTGCCCGACTACACTGCTGTCTGAGTGAGAATGGTTTTTTTTTTTAACTAATGAAGTGACTGAAGTCCACTCTTATCTGTTGGTAATTTTGATTTGTTCTCTTTTTCTATTTATCTTAATTTCTAATGGACCGACATCATGGTTACATCATTTCTCATATTACAGTATACTTTTGTTTTAGTTTCTCGTATTACTGTCTCGTATACATTATGTTCCACCGTGTATGCTGTAGGGGTTGTCGGTTCTGTTTCTCTTATCAGTACTGCAGTGTGCTTGAACAACAAACAGGTGACATACTGTATATGAGGTGGAACCCATGTTAACCCTATAGAGTGAACCAGGGATGACGTATTTTTGTAGGCCAACTGGGAAGTTAGCATCACCCTGGTTCCCTTGACAAACTGCCAATGGGATTTTTCCATTGGCTTTTGGATTATTGCAGAAAATAAGCTCTGTGGCAAACACACATTTATAATACTTACAGGTTAGTAAGTAGTGTATTTCACCAGTGTTTCTGACTGCAAGTAGTTGGACTTGGGTATGTTTTTTCACGGGAACCATAGTGTATTTCAGCATCCTCTCTGACTGTGAGTAGCCGGACTTTGCATTTCTATCTATATTCTGAAGGTTTGTACAGAGGGTTTTTGATCATATGTCATTCATAGCCTGATTTATATTTAATTGTATTCCTAAAATCATGGCGAAAATGGATTTTTGGCTGTTGACAGTATTTTTGGATTTATGGAGAGATATAAAAAATAAATTAGCACATATTTAATAAGATAATGCCTCATTTGCAAATTTAAACCTACAATTTCAAAAAACTATCTCCCCTTGTGAGTACAAGTGTAAGAGCAACAGTATGTATAACATGTTTCTAATAAATAATAGAATAATAGAAACTAATCTGCTACATACTGTCAGAACCTTTGCCCTGATCAATATTTGACAATCTCTTTAAAAAAACACTCAATTATTAACCAGCACATGTCATATTTAACACGACATTGATGCTTCACGTTTCCATGAGCACATGTAATCATGCATGAGCAAATGTGTAATTGATTGGGTTTGTATGTCATGTCAGTTTCATATCTACAAGTTATCTATGATGTAGCACCACACAAGGTCCAATGGTGGTTTTCTTGTATGAGACATACTGCTATATAGATCCAACAGACTGGAGTAATCCGTATTATTTAGTAATTCACATTGACTGTGGGTGTGAGAGCAGAAAACACAGATTTTGTCTATGTCACTTTTTCAAGAGAGAACTTTGTGACCCTTAACACTTTTTAACACACTATTACATGGATCATTGGTCAATTAAATTTTATTTGTATAACCCAAAATCACAAATCACAAATTTGCCTCAGGGGGCTTTACAATCTGTACAGGATACGACACCTTCTGTCCTTTACAGTACGACCCTCTCATCGGATAAGGAAAAACGTAACTAAAAAAAACCTTTAAACAGGGAAAAAAATGGAAGAAACCTCAGGAAGAGCAACAGAGGAGGGATCCCCCTTCCAGGATGGACAGACGTGCAATAGATGTCGTGTTTACAGAGTAACAACACACTGTAATTAAAATACAACTAGACAATCCATATGACTAAAAATAATACATATAATGTGAACATATGTTAGAGAGTGGATCCAAGAGGATGTCAAGCAGCGTACCGGCGTCGCCAAACAGATAGAGCCAGAGCAACACGACCTCCTCTCGAATCCAAACAGGTAGAGCCGGAGCAACACGACCTCCTCTCCACACCAGATAGATAGAGCCGGAGCAACACGGCCTCCTCTCCAAGCCAGATAGGTAGAGCCAAAGCAACACAACCTCCTCTCCACGCCAGATATGTAGAGCCAGAGCAACATGACCTCCTCTCCACGCCAGATAAATAGACAGAGATAGATTGGTGGGTACCATGGGGGCAGATCTAGAGAAATATCCATGGGGTGGCATGGAGACTTTACTGGGTGGCATATATTTATATCCGCGTGTCATGATACTGCATTTTAGGCTTTTCGCGTGTCGTTTCATGCGTTGATGTGTTAAAGACATTAGTGGCATTAAAATGAATTTGGGTTAAGACGTTATTATTGCGTTAACTTTGACAGCCCTAGTTGTTGTTGTTGATGATGTTGTTGTTTTTTTTAAACTGAACCCAACCAAGTAGTTTAGTTGTGTTTTTTGTTTCAGTTTTGTCTAAAGAGGTTTAAAACAGTTTAAAACTGAGACTGTAATCCGGGAAAAATTCCATTTCCCTCTAAACGTAATTGAGAATGTAGTTTTGATGTGTGGGAGCGTCATTTTGTTTGAGATGGGGTTGACTTGAAAGAACTAAAGGTGGATGCATTGGGCTGCTGGAACAGCTAAATTGAGGCTATGAGTTCTCTTCTTGGGTTATTTTTCACTGAGAGCACACTATGCCCTCAGGGCCAGAACTGCATAGCTGAAATGACTCTGGAGTGCAAATTGTTTTGAAGAGAAGTTGCATTTCATTTCTATTTAAATGCATTTATTCCAGTGTTGTTGTTTTTTTTTCAAAGTTTTATATCTGGAATTTCAAGTGCATGAACCCAAAACGAATCAATCTGATGGATGGGGATAAAAGAGGGAGTAGATTAGAACAGTTGTATTATATTGTCCTAAGTATTTTATGTACTTATCTTTTTATTTGTTGTTAGTTTTGTCTTTCACCTGGGATGCTATCAGCTCCCAGCAAGCACACAAACATGTTGTGACATGAAAAAGCCGAGCGACAAAGGGAAAAGTAAACTTCAAAGATCCAATTAAAGTGTATCATGTTTCTAACTGATGAATTAATTGGTTCATTAGAGCTGTGCTCCCCTGCTGTGACTCCCTAGTATGGCTCAGAGGTGAAGGAGGATAAATACCCAAAATTTACTTTTACACAGCCAAAAAGTGTTTCTTCTAATGAGTGCAGTGAAAATGAGAAGCCACACTGCCTCTGAACACAGGGGTGAATGGGATTAGGATTTTTGGTTCCAACTCTTTTTGAAAAGCAAATAATTGGATAACAGCTGGGGGACGAAGACAACAGTATGGGGTTGTATGAATGTCTTTGATTGTGCCATTTTGGACCCTGTTGTTAGTATAGTCTTTCTGCTATGATCAGACAGCGTGGATCTCATTTATTATGTCATGATTTGTGTGTACAAAGGTTACTTTTTGGGGGGGGTTTAGTATTTTTTTTGTCATGGGAAAGAGGTCATCAAATATTTTTCTTCATAGTTTTCATAGACTTAAGAGACACTAACATCTAGTAGATTTGTATTTTTGTCAAGGAAAATCAGAATCAGGTTTCTTTCGCCAAGTATATACTGTACGTGCATGGAATTTGACTTTAAATTTGAATATGATTTTATGCAGCTCTCTCAATGAACTTACAGAGAATAGAAATAACAGAATAAAAGAATACAATAGTAAAAATAAATATATTTAAGTAAGTGTAACAATACAAATAGTGCAAAGAAGTAAACACCGGATGGATACCCTGACAAAAAATAAGTTTATTCAAGTGTGCTATTAGTATACTTATTGTAAACTGAAAGCATACTCTCTTATTTTAAGTTTACTTTTTATGTAATTAACAAAATTATCCTTAAGTATACTTCGTCTATACCTACAAGTTTACAGAAAAGTCTAAGTTTACCTGACAAGTATACAGAAAAGTCCAAGTATACTTGGCTTATACTGAAAACTATACAGACAAGTACAAGCACATTTGGCTAAGTACTATAAATTAATTAAATAAACCTTACACAAGTATACTTGCAGTAAAAACTATTAAACTAGTAGTTTACTGAGAGTATAAAAAGTGGGCTGCAAGTATATAACTAGAAAACTAACAGTATACTTATAAGTTTACTTATAGTATAGCTCATATTATAGTTGCAGTACAAAGTAAACTAGTTGTGTACTCAACGTTTACTACTCTTACATTTAAAGCATATTTAAAGTATACTTTTATAAATTAAAAAAGTGGGCCAATTTAGTCCTAAGAAGTACTGAAGTAGTACACTTACAAGTATACTACTTGTACACTGGTATTAGTATACTTATTACATATAGTATACTTGGGAATATACTTGAACTATACCTAAGTTTACTTTGTAAAATAAACTTGAAGTATACTATTTTTTTGTAATGGTATACATGGACTGGATGATTATGTAGAGTATCTACATGTGGAGATGTCTACATACTGTATGTACAGCGAGTTTGCAGTGACAGGTATGTACATATTATAATATGTACATGAAGTGACAGATGATATATGTATTATTACAAAAATATGTGCTTTGAGGAATGTAAATTGTTCTAAAAATGTGCATTAAAGACTGTAAAAATCATAATCTATAACGGCAGCAGCGGATATTTGGTGTTTAAGGATTATTGACAGTTGACACTTCTCAAATCCAACATAAGAAGGAAGACTGGGAGACAACAAGAAGAGAAAGAGATGCAGAAACTGTGATTCATGAATCAGTAAGAAAGATGAAGACAGAGATGGACACACAGCGACAGAGGCAGCACCACATCTGTTATCAGAAGTGCAGCCGGACAGCAGATTGAAGGCATAATAATACAGTCCAGCAGTTCTGACACCAGAGTGTCTCAATCACATCCATCCACTGCAGGACACACACCTATCCAGTGTGTAAGCCCCCCACCCCCCCCACGCCGTCCTTCGTCTGAAAGGACATGACAGTGGTGTTCTCTGGATGAGTGGGCAGAGCGTGGATGTGACAGTTCACACTTCTCTCCAACCAGCCACAGCAAAGACATGACACAGCACAGCGGACGGCTGGCTGTAGACTCCCACTCCACCGAGTTATTTATTGAGAAGCCCACTATGGAGGCTTTGCAGTTGCATCACAGTGTCCTAGCAACCACAGCCCAGCATCATGATGGAGGTTACAGAATACTGGCTGTGGGCAAATAAGTATGAAGCATAATGAAGAGCAAGAGTCTGTTGATGCAGAGATGCCAATCAATTAAGTCACCTCCTTAGTAAAAGAATAATCTGATGAGCTACATTTGTTTCTAAAATTAGATGAAGAGTCAACTCGGTCACAACACAGCTGTGAATATGGCTGGGAGGTAAGGAATTCCTGGAAAGGTATCATGGTAAGTTAGTTTGTATCATTCTCAGCTTTACATTTGGCCATTTATTGTGCATATTTTTTTAACTCTGCTGTAGAAACATTGGTATTTTTTTCATTGGTATTTCATCAGCCTTCATTGGTATTTTTGCTTATTGTACTATCATTGTTGATTTTGAACATAATACATCACTTTTCTAAAATGGGTTGTAGTGGAGTGGATAGTGGAAAAATCATGCAAATAGTGATACAAGCACAAAATTTGGCATGATGATTCCCGAGGGGACGCTTAGCAAATAGAAACGATTGGCCACTTGAAAATCCAAGATGGCCGCCAAATTGACCTGCCAATAATGGTTTCTCTCATAGAAATTCATCTACTTGGTCGAGTAGGGGCTCAGTAGTCCAAAGTTTCCTTCCCTGAAAGACCGTATAAGCAGGAATATGACAAGCTCCATATCCAACACCAGGTGCTAGACCTGGAACTGTGGACTCTCAAGCCGCAAAAACCACAAAGCAAAGACTCAGTGGACAGCCAGAATGTAAGAAAAAACTTACTGGAGGATGTTCAAGCTGTAAAAATTAGATCCAGCATACCAGAAAACATATAACTCTACATCACACATTCAAATTGACCAAGTACATGCATTTCCTTTAGATAAACATTCTCTGTGAGTAAATTTGACAGCCATCTTGAAAAATGGCTGCCATATTGCAGTTAAAAATTGTTAAAACTATCAAAATTACATCCAGCATGCCAGAAAACATATAATTTTACATCAAGATCACTCAAATCAATCAAGCAGATGAATTTCGATGAGAAATCATTATCATCAGGTCAATTTGGCGGCCATCTTGGATTTTCAAGCGGCCAATCGTTTATATTTGCTTAGGGACCCCTCGGCAATCATCATGCCAAATATGGTGCTTGTATCACTATTTGCACGATTTGATTGAAAAATGGATGTTATCCGCTCCACTATTGGTTCCATTTTTCAAGTCTCCTTTGAGACCTCTTCCCCCCATTCACCCATATACCCACCAATGAGCTCTGAGCTCTCGGTATAGTTACCAACAAAAATGACTTGTGATTGTAAATGATTGTATTAGACAAAGGTTACTCAAACGTTAATCAACTAGCGTTCATGAGTTCCCAGGGCCAACGCTTCTGGGATAAGACTAAGGATACAAATCTCTGGGCTTACAGGTTTTTTTGGTGGATGATGTTGGAAATTGTGTGGATTATTCCTTTCCAAAAGTTTTATATGTATTTACACTTCCAAATGCAATGAAAAAGGGTTCCTTTCTCTGTTCTACATTTCATACAATTGTCTGGGATATTAGGATTGAATTTATTAGTATTTCAGGAGTTACAGTGATGTCATTTCTCGGAGTGTCTTCAAATGCTTGATATCCCTAAAATATGGACAGCCTAAGCTACAAGGTTATTTAAGTCAATAAACCTTAATAATTGATAAAAGTATTGAAATTGTGTCATAAATAAAATAAATACAAATATTTTTTATTCATCAAATCGTACTAAATAAATACACAAAACATACTGATCCAAATAGTCTGACGACCTGTCCAGGGTGTACCCCGCCTTCGCCCAGTGTCAGCTGGGATCGGCTCCATTTAAAAAGGTCGCTTATGTCTAAATTTGGATGTATCACATCATTTTTGTTGTCTTTGCCGTTACAGGAGTGCCACGAATGTGTCTGTGGAGGATGTCTCACAGTCCCTGTTGTAGATTTCTATATAGTCACATTGTAATAATATCCTGCGGAGCACTCTTCTGCAGACTTTGTGTAACGCTGTATAACCAGTGCCTCTTCTTGCAAGAATAAAATACAACAAAGACATTTCATCTGTTTGGGATCTTGATTTCAACGTTCATTAGGACTCATCTTGGAATATTGACAGAATTTCCATTACACCTCTCATGTGCATAATGAGGCAGAAATGCATAAAGAAATGTAAAAATAAATTTGTAGAGAATATAGTACAGAAATAAATAAGGGGTGAAATGCAAAGGGAAAATTGTGCAGAAATAAATAAATACTCAATTAATAAATAAATACATAAATAAATACATACATTTAAAAATAAATATAAAATAAATAAAAAAATAAATGTAAAACTAAATAGATAACAAATAAATGCAAAAATAAAATAATGCAAAAATAAAAACATTTAAAACTAACAAAAATAATTGCATACATAAATAAAAAGGAAAATTAAACAGAAGAGTAAATACATAAGGGAATTAATACAAAGCTAGATTAATAAATACAAATAAATAAATAAGCAAATTAAAACAGAAATATCAATTTATGTTACATTTTATGAACTAAATAATGGTTCCTTTTTCTTTTTATATTATTTTTGCTACATTTAATGACATATTGATTTTTTTTTTATTGAGTCATTTCTTCATTTATTGATTTTTTTTATTGAGTCATTTCTTTATTTATTCATTTATTTGTTTTATTTTGCCAGGTTTTGTCCTCTGTAAGTGCCCAGAGTAAGTGACAAAAAAGAGAGACACAGAAAATAAAGTTAAAAACAATTCAATTTATTGCAACGTTAATGTCAAATATAAAGGAATATATTTGAAAGGTAGGTTGGTAATGACTGTGGTGTGTGGATTGGACACAAAACTTCACCAAAACTGTCTCATGGAGGGCTGAGAGGACAAACAGCTAAAAGCTACCCCCTTGTTTTCATCTCAAAATACATCACACTGCATAATTTAAAATAGTAAAACAAATAAAATAAATGTAATTACTGACACTGTGGTCAGGTTTTCTGAACGGTCACCTTTGTCATCTCACTTTCATTTACACAACTGACTCTTAACATGTGAGAAAATAAGTAAAATTCCACAGAAACATCTGTAAACTTTTATTTCCACTTCATATCCTCTTAAATGTATCTTTAAATTGATCTGTGCTCTCTCTATTATCTTTCCCTCCCTCTCATTCTAATTTTCTCTTTTCCTATTTATATATTTTATTCCATGAATCACCCTTCTTTCTATGTTTTACTCATTTCCTCCGGCCTCCCTCCCTTCACTCATCACCACCTCAAACTCCTCATCCAACCATTCCTCTGTCATGTCAATAGTAATTACTATATATGTCAAGCCACAATATTTACTGTACTTAAACCCTGACTAATGTCATCCCTGCCCCTGCCCTGCCATAATTGTGCTCAGTGTGAATCGTCCGTGCTCATTTTTCTGCAGAACAAATAACTCCTGTGTCCTTTTCTGACGGTATCTCTGATAATTGGCAGTGAGTTTTTGAATAAGCCACAGAGTCAAAGCGAACAGTGGGAGGAAAATTCAAACAGATCAAGCAGGGAGGGTGGTGGCGGGGGGTGGGGAGATGATAGACAAGGAAAAGGATTACAGAGCGTACTAACGCTGATGCAAAGATGAGGATAATATCCACCGTGTCAGAATGTAGATTTGTCAAATCCATCACAAGTCAAATCTCTGTGGAAGAGAGTTTATTCTTCATATAGTTCATTGTAATAAATCACTGTGAGTTTTATGTTTCTCTCAACAAAAGTAAATAATATGGACGAAAACCTTAGGATCCCACTGGTACCAACCATGTTGTACCAGCTTGTTGCCAAGGAGGTTAAATAACGCTTCAAATTTGAAAAATGTGGGTAAGGAAAAACTGGCATGGTCCTTCCCAAAGGGTCCCTTGACCTCTGACCTCAAGATATGTGAATGTAAATGGGTTCTATGGGTACCCACGAGTCTCCCCTTTACAGACATGCCCACTTTATGATAATCACATGCAGTTTGGGGCAAGTCATAGTCAAGTCAGCACACTGACACACTGACAGCTGTTGTTGCCTGTTGGGCTGCAGTTTGCCATGTTATGATTGGAGCATATTGTTTTATGCTAAATGTAGTACCTGTGAGGGTTTCTGGACAATATCTGTCATTGTTTTGTGTTATTAATTTATTTCTAATAATAAATATATACAGACATTTGCCCACTCCCATGTTGACAAATCTCCCTGTAAGATACATTTTGAACAGATAAAAAATATGTGATTAATTTGCGATTAATCGCAATGTCCACATGTCCACCAACAGGTTACTGCATATATCTAACTTACATCAATGCTTTCTAACCACAAGGAGATAAACCTGAGGGGGTTGCAAGATGATAAAGAGGATAAGAGAGCAAAAAAAACAAAATACAGATTTGTGCGATGTTCATTACTTTCAGACTATTCCCAAATCTCTGTTTTTCTCTTGTGAATTACTCAACCATTTGATCTCTTCAGGCTTCTAAGAACTATTCAAATGAAACACTATTTCTATGTGTTTCCTTCACAAATATCTGTACTTGCATTTACTGTATACCATTAGAAAGACATTGTTAGTAATAGTCTAGTCTGCTTCATTTGTTGTGCTAAATTGTTGCTAAATTGCCACACTGCAATGTTTACTTCTCAGATGTCTATGTTTAAGTTTACCCTCTCAAATGATAATACAATATAACAAATTATTTAACCATGTACAAAATGAATCAAGATCTAAACTGAGTGTAAATAAAAACTGTGTAGCTGTTGATGGTTTGGGTGAAAATGAGTAGTGAAAATAGAACAGGAGGTTCTAACAGTGGGAAAATAAGTCAGAATTGCATTTGGTCATAATGCATGATTTTTGTTTTTTTAAATATCAATAATAAAGTTGATCAAAAAGATGAGAAAGATATGGGCAAAAATGGGTCATTATAGCTCATTGGGACATGTTCCATAATTAAAATAAATAAATATATTGTGCACGCAATGGGAGGAGGTCCAGATGAAAAAAAAATGCTTTGATAAGTCCTTGAAAAATTAAAAAAAAAGAGAAAGTTAATAACAATAAATCTGAAAAGCCCCTGTAGTCATTTTGCATGCACTTTTGAGACACTCTCTAACTTCAGCTCCCTCTGTTCCCATCTACTTTTTAAGGACACATGCTTTAACATCGTAAGTTAAAAACAACAGCTATGCAGCCTCCGTCAAGCTTAACTCTGCACTGCATAACTAACCTGGTGGGAAGTGGTGAAAAGTTGAACCGTGCAGAGTATCTGAATATTGAACTCAGAATTACCAGGACCTCTGTGCTTAGAGCTTACAACCAGCTTCTCTATATTTTGGCAAATCCTTCTCTGTAGAGAGAAAAAAAAAAGTACCGGCAAAATTGTGATGCCGTTTGCATCTGTTCAGACGCCACAATCTGTTCATGTTCGGATAATGTAATGAGATTCATCACATCCCTACTCTTTGGTTGAACTGGACATATGCAGCCAGTGGCAAAATGTCACAAGTAAACATGGCTTTTGGTCTGAGGGGTTAGCAGCCAAAAAGAAGAGAACCACTGTTTTAGATAATCCACAAACTCTCATTGTCAACTGTTAACATAGGGACTCTGTCAATGGTATATAAGTAGTTCCCTAGTAGTTTTGGCGTGAAGGGGAGGTCGTGTTAATCAGGCTCTTTCTGGTTGGCATGGAGAGGAGGTCGTTTTGCTTTGGCTATATCTATCGATCTGGCGTGGAGAGGAGGTCGTGTTGCTCTGGCTCTCTCTGTTTTGCGATATCGGGAAGCTGCTCGACATCCTCTGGGATCCAGTTTCTCACATATGTTCACCTTATATGTAGAATTTTTTGTCATATGGATTGTATATATTGTATTTTCATTATGTTGTTACTCTGTAAACACGACATCTATTGCACGTCTGTCCATCCTGGAAGGGGGATCCCTCTTCTGTTGTTCTTCCTGAGGTTTCTTCCATTTTTTTTCCCTGTTAAAATGTTTTTTTTGTTTAAGGTTTTCCTCATCCGATGAGAGGGTCGTACTGTAAAGGACAGAAGGTGTCGTATCCTGTAAAGATTGTAAAGCCCCCTGAGGCAGATTTGTGATTTGTGATTTTGGGTTATACAAATAAAATTGAATTGACATGACCAATAATCCATGAAATAGTGTATTAAAAAAGCGTTAAGTGTCACACAGTTCTCACTTGAAAAGTGACAGAGACACAATCTGTGTTTTCTGCTTTCTGTTTTCTGTTTTCACCCACATAGTCAGTGTGAATTACTAAATAATACACACTACTCTCCAGTCTGTTGGATCTATATAGCAGTATGTCTCATACAAGTAAAACCACCATTGGACCTTGTGTGGTGCTACATCATAGATAACTTGTAGATAGGAAACTGACATGAAATACAAACCCAATCAATTACACATTTGCTCATGCATGATTACATGCGCTCATGGAAACGTGAAGCATCAATGTCATGTGTTAAATATGACATGTGCTGGTTAATAATTAAGAGATTGTCAAATATTGATCAGGGCAAAGGTGCTGACAGTATGTAGCAGATTAGTTTCTATTATTTATTAGAAACAGGTTTCCTCCATTTTTTTTCCCTGTTAAAGGTTTTTTTTTTTGGTTATGTTTTTCCTTATCCGATGAGAGGGTCGTACTGTAAAAGACAGAGGGTGTCGTATCCTGTACAGTTCATAAAGCCCCCTGAGGCAAATTTGTGATTTTTGATTTTGGGCTATACAAATAAAATTCACTTTACTTGACTTCCATTGAAAATTGTTTTTATCTGTGCTTATCCAGAGTAACAGGAACTTCATCTGTGGATTTCATTCAGTTTTTAAAGCTCTGAGTTCCACTAATTAAATTAAATTCACCTCATTTGTATTAGGGTGGAGGCAGAAATCCCAAGAGACAGATATCTGGTTTTCTCAAATATTCCTATTTAAAACAAGATTTGTGTCCATCCCCACACCTCAGAATAATTTCTCAGACATCCTTAACAAAATGGGAAAAAAAAGTGAAATTATACAATTGGACAAAAGCTTTGGAAACCACTATATCCCACAAATTGGTTTTACCCCACATTTTTAAGAAGAAGAAAAAAACAAAAAAAAAACAGAAAAGAAAAGAAACTACTAGGGATGTATCAGTAATTGTGCCTCTGCATGTAACCCCTTCGGTCCTATGATGACATATCTTCCAGGAATGGAGGTGGCACTGAGTAATCAAGTGGCCAGTTAGTCTTTCACACAGCAGAGCGTCACACACATCAAATCTCCAACAGTGAGCATGATAACAGTCATCTTTTGGCCTGATCATGTGGACACAAGGCCAGTACACTAGATGACACTTAAACAACTGTGTCACCGTCAGTAACTGCTCCCGGTGATCTTGAGAATGACTGCGGACGGTGAGTGATCATGTCTTACGCCACAGAGGGACACGGTGCTGTGCAAGAAACTCCAACCTGGCAGTATAGATTCATGCCACAGCTGGACAAATATTCAGTGTAGGTGTGAGCAGCTGTGAGCCAACCTGGCCAAATGGGAGGTACATTTATAACCACAGGGATCGATTGGGGAGAGTAAAGTACAGCACTCACTATAGCCGAGTGAAACCAAGTTAGAGCATGTATACTTTATTATTAGATAAGAGAAAAGATTTTGCAAAACACACACAATGACATGCAGAAATTCAATCAGAGGCTATTTACTTGTAAAAGAACAGGGCTCTAGGGGTGGCAATTTTGGACACTCGGTTGGTCCACCAATTTAGTCCAGGCTGAAATATCTCAACAACTATTGGATGGATTGCCATACCATCGAGTACAGACATTCATAGTCCCCAGATGGTGATTCTTTGACTTTTTACCAGTCAGGATGTATCATAATAAACAAGGTGACTTTTCATTTACCACCACCATGAGGTTGACATTTGTAGTTTTGAATGAAATGTCTGCACAACTATTGGATGGGTTGCCATGAAAAAAAAAGTGAACATACAGTGGGACATACAGTACATTCATGGTCTCCAGATGACGACTTCTAATAATGTTGGTGATTCCTTGACTTTCCACCAATACCAATCACCGACAGGTTAAGCTTATCATTTAGCCAGTAAAAACATCTACATTTGCCACTCAGATTGTCAAAACATTTAAGACAGACATTGATGGTTCCCAGAGGATGTATCCTAATAGCATAGGTAACTTTTCATCAAGCACCACCATGAGGTTGACATTTGTGGTTTCGAGTGAAATGTCTGTACATCTTTTGGATGGATTGCCATGAAATTGGGGACATACATTCATGGTCTCCAGATGATAATAATACTAATGTTGGTGATTCTTTTACTTTTCACCAATACCAATCACTAACAGGTCACGTTTATCATTAATCCAGTGAAATATATCTACATTTGCCAATTGGATTTGCAAAACATTTGGGACAGACATTTGTGCTTTCCAGATCATGTATCCTAATAACGTAGGTGATTTTTCATCTAGGACCACCATGAGGTTGACATTTGTGGTTTTGAGTGAAATGATCACTGGATGCATTGCTGAGAAATTGGGGACATACATTCATGTAACCCTCAGAAGGAAGTGTAATACTTTGGTGATCCCCTGACTTTTCCTCTAGTACCACCAACATGTCAAAGTTTTAATCTGTCCTGTATTCCTGCATAACTAATGACAATCCAATATGCGTCAACTATTCTTTGTGTGTGGTGCTAATTGCACATGTTAGCAAGCTAACAACACTTGCATGTTAACATGTCATTGAGGGCATATTGCCATGTTTGCACCCCACTCAAAGTACCATTGTGCCTATGTACAGCCTTGCATAGTGGCTAGCTGAGAGACAGTGTATAATTTGATTCTATATGTATAATCGCGTTCACAGTCATAATTAGTATTGAGTGTACACTGTAAGACATCATTCAGACATTAGCATCGCCTCAAAGAAAACCCCCAGCATATTCATTTTTTTCCATGAGACCACTGCGTTGATGCACTGGGGCTCAGTTTTCGCTGCAATCCAATCCAACATCAGATAGAGTAGGCTACACACAAACACACATTCCTCATAGATTATATCATAATATACATCATTTTAATTACCTCCCTTCTTTTTGAGTTAGAGAGGGAAAATGACAAGTTATAAAAATCTGGTTACATAGTGTTATTACACACTGTGCACACACTTTTGCTGTCTGATAAGTCTTCACTCTCATGGATATTGCCTCAAAATGGACCTCCTAAATCATATTTAGCCTCCTCAGTGGTGTCTTTAACAACTCGCTCACACAGAGGCGACCATTTGTATTTTGTTTACGTTGTGTCTAACGTCGGCAAACGTATGAAGTGTCTATTTAGTTAAAGATTAACTGGAGACGTTCCTTGAAGTGCTCCTATTTCGGTTTTTAGTGCCGTGTTAAAATTTAAAAGCTACAGTAGTTGTCCAGCTTTATTGGTCTACTTCAGGGTAAATTCACTGTGTTTTTTTCCACTGTGTACATATTTGGGCTACCTGCTTATAAATTATATCCCATCTTATAGAGGGTTTTAAATGAAGAAGACTAACATACTCCTTTTGGACAAAATAAAAGAATAGTACACTTTCACTTTATTGTTACAGATGTCTTGTTTCACTGGGTTTGACGTTAAAGGGATAGTTTGGGTGTTTTTAAGTGTTTTTTGTGAGGTACGTATTCATAGTAGGTTTATTACTTAGAGTAGATGACGATTGGCGTTCCTCCAGCTTGGAGAAACAGACAAGAGCACCGGCAGCAAAGCAATACCTACAAAACTGATATCCGTTTAAATATATAGTTATATACTTATTATATATTAACAATATTTTATATTGCTGACAGATATAACAGTGTTTACCTGAGGGTGGGTGCTATGCTTCCACAACGGCGGCGTTGGTCGGGACGGCGTTATCAGCTGTATGACAGCGGTGCAGAGCAGGGGCCGTGAGCTAGCCAGTTGGGCACGCTCATTGAAAGCATGAACATGCACTAAAAGCATGTGTAGCCAGCCCGGCAATGTCAGAGCGAGGAGAAGCTTGGATTACAACACACACGGAGGGAGAACAACTTCATTCTCTGCTCAGGTAGACATTGCTCCTCTATATCTTTACATAGCAAATAGTTGTTTTGAGCTATATTATTGCACTGGATATCGAATTTAGCACCTTTAATAAACCAGACTTGTTTAGGTTCGACTGAGCAGTAAGCACTCATGCGTAGCTCTCAAGGTAAATGAACAATCACCGCAGAGCCCCTTGCCACCCCCAACACCCATTCAGATGTGAGACAAGTGAACTCATGGCGCCTTGTCAGACAGTCTCCCCCACAGTCTGGAGATACCACTGGAGATAGTGTAGGTGGGGGGAGTGTGTATGTGTGTTTCCTGAATACCTTCAGGGCCTCGGTGCACCGGGACGAACAAGAGCAATGTGTGTGTGTGTGTGTGTGTGTGTGTGTGTGTGTGTGTGTGTGTGTGTGTGTGTGTGTGTGTGTGGTTTGCTTTCGCATGGATGACCGAGGGCAATCAAGAGAAAAATGTGTGAGTGTGAATTTCTTGCTCCGATGGGAATTTCTCAGCTTGCCATCTGATGGTCAGTGTGGCTTTTTCTCTGGCTACCTGTGAATTGGCAGCGAATTGCTTTGAAATAAACCAAATATCTTTCCACACCAATCCATCTTCCATGCTGTGCTGCTTTATTGAGGCTTTATTGTCATATGGGCCAAGAGACACAGGTCAAGTGGAATCCTTTACTTTTGAGTATTCCGTATTCTGTCTTTCAGACCCCTGCATGTCAGATGATGCTTTCTTCTACCGTAAATGCTTTGTTTCCATCATAAGGGGGAAGAGATGGCTTGAAAATAACAAGCCAGACAACTGAAAGAGACTTTTAAAAGTGACTAAAAACTCTGAAGTTGCCATATATGATATAATATGTTTGTATCCTAACTCGTCACATACTGATGCTTTGTCAGACCCTTCAGCGTCACTTTTTCCGTTGCACTAAACACATGCTTAATGTTGTGAACAAAAACACTTGCTTAGGTTTAGGCAACAAAACCAATTAATTTGGTTTAGGAAAAAACAACGTAGTTGGGCTTTACATTACTACGTTGTTTACAATGCAAATGTGATTTGACGTTGGGAACACGGGACACAAACGATCAACTGATTGTAAAGTGAAAGTGAAACTTAGCTCAAGGGACACGAACAGCGGTCTCGTGGATGAAAGCCTTGTGTTCGTCGGACCCATCCACGTCCACTCCCGCTCGCCCTGAATGTCTCTTTCACTCTTTAAACTATGTCGCTACAACACTTTCCCTGTGCTTTTACTGTTGCTGCTGATAGGTTTACATTGTAGTTAATGGAAAGCCCAGTGTGTCTAAATAGCGACGCTAAAGGATGCTTTGTGCAGTGTTATTGGACGCTGATGCCAAAACTGACGCTAAAGGGGTACCTCAAACTTATTTATAATACGGTTAACTAATACAAACGAAGAAATCTGTGACTGGCACAAATGATTGTGATATTCAATGAAAACATGGAAGAAGTCTGTGTGCGTCCAACACGTTCTCATCTCAACTCGTCACATACTGACGCTTTGTCAGACCCCTCGGTGTCACTTTTCAGGCACAGTAAAGACTTGCTTAATGTTATTAATAAAACAAAAACAGTTGTTTAGGATTAGTCAACAAAACCACGGAGTTAGGTTTAGGAAAAAAAAAACATGGTTGGGCCGTGACAAAGCGTATGTAATTGACGCCCTGGTTTGCTGATGTGTCCGCTACCTTTCTTCTTCCCCTGCCTCAGTTTCCTTATGCACACTCATTGGACACTGTTCATCTCCCATCTCAGACTTTTATCCGAAAACAATATAACCATATGCACATCTTGTTTTGTTTTGTTTAGCGATAAAATCAACCAAAACTATGGTAGCATCGAGGACAGCTCACGGCTTTATGAAAGATGAGTCTGGCATCCCAACAGTCTCACGGCAGTTTGTGAAATAGTCACGAAATTTAACCGATTTGATTCGTGTACATAGACACAAATTTTCCTTTTTTTTCATGACGCTCAGTACGACTTTAACAACATTTTTTTCGTGCTTTTTCCTACGAATGTTTAGTGTGTCAATTTCCGCTCCAGTCTTTTCAAAATAAAACTCCTCAGTTAGGTTTAGGAATTGATCAACTTTGTTAGGATTAGGCAACAAACTACTTAGTTAGATTTAAGAAAAGATCTCGGTTTGGGTTTAAATAAAACCTGAAGTGCCCTAACTTAAGTACGGAAGTTACGTTGACTTGTGGTTCCACACGGGACACAAACACCGGTCTCCTGGGGGAAAGTCCTGTGTTTTCTGACGCACTCAACCACCCTGACCTCCTACCTACATGCCGTTCGCCGCTCTTTATACCTACCGGTTCCCAATTATGTGGGTAACATACAAATTGATTTGTGCCGACCATCTAAAAAAAGAAGCGAAATTCGTGTCTATTTACACAAATCAATACATTCAATTTAGTCACTATTCCACAAACTTCTGTGCGACTGGGCTGGGTAACCCACTGGAACAAGACAAAGTATCTTAAAGAGCACAAGTACGGATTCTGCAGGCTCAAAGATTTTTGTTTCCAATCGCAAAATTTGTATGGGACAAGCAAATTGTGGAAAAGGCTATGTGCCATGGAAAAGGCAGTCAGATGAAAGGACATTTGATAGAATTACTTGAACACCATATTGCTCCCTGAATAAGTGTTTTTTTTATGCGCTTTAAGTATTTGCATAGATCTCAGAACACAGCAACATGGCTAAAAATGTATCCAGCATGGCAAGAAACACAAGTATTAAGACAATCATACCGGCTGTAAACAATCCAATACCAATTGAATTGGAGGGAAACTGAAAGTGAACACACCGGTAGTCCCACATAAACTGTGCACACAACCACAGCAACTTTGGTAAGAAGTCAGTCTGTATACTGTGGGTGTTTACAACAGTCAGTTTGGGTAATAGCAATAAAAGAAAGATTACAACCTGGGGGTTTGCTTACAACCTACTTGATTGTCTGGCCGCTTATGTTTCTCGCCATGTGTGACATTGCTTTAGCGATGTCCCTGCGCTCTGAGACCTCGGCAATTGGTGAGTACAGTGTTATCATACCATTAGAACCAATGCCCAGGGGTACAGAAATAATACTCAAGTTGTAACATAAATAGAATACAAGACTTCTCAAATTGGTTTACAGAAAAACCATGAAAACAAAAACAAGTGAAAGTAATCCGTGTCAATGTACACTCAAATGTTTCAAATAGAAGGACATGTTGTCCCCACAAGAGATACAGGAAAGGCTTTCTAAAAGCCCACAGAGGAAATTTACCCTACACTATTTAGGTTGGAAAAAGCCAAGGACAGACAAAACCACCACTTTGGTGTTTCAATCCCGTTTGGAAAATACACAAGTGGCTGATATCTGCTCTGTTTGTAAATGTTTGAGGGGTGATTCTCAAGAGTCCATGGTCTACAGGGTTTTAGACTAGTACTTTTATGCAACAAAATTCCAGTATATTATCTCTGATACAATAATATAGTAATCCGTTGCATGTACATTATAGAAACAGTGACCAGCCCTGTGTCCTAAAAACTGTGTTGCTACACAACAAAACTGCATTCTCAATTACGTTTAGAAGGAAACATATTTTGTTGTGGATTACGTTTGTCTTTTACGCCACAGCAAGTAACGTAGTACAATGGGCGACACCAACAGCATTGAATGACTGTGAATGTTACATTAAATAATAACGTTTTTCAATAATAACGGGTATAACAACCGAGAAAGTCCACTACTGGTGGGCAGGAGGGGTGGTGGATGCAGCCAAAAAAACGGACTTTCCCCAAGGAGATCGTTTTGTTTTGTTTCAATTTATAACGTTAATCACGTGTTTAAAATGGTTTAAAACTGTGACCATAGTGCAGAAGAAAATATGTTTCCCTCAAAACGTATTTTTGATAATGCAGTTCAGTCAGCCCATTCATACAAAAAGAGAGAGTTAGTTACGTAGTATAAAAAGTTATAAAGACCATTTATGGTGGGCGGGTGGGGAGGTGGGTGGGGACGTGGGTGGGCCCAACAAACTCTGAACTTTTAACTAGGAGACCTGTGTTTGAGACTGTTGTTGACCGGTGTTTTGTTTTGTAAGTTACGTTAGTGATGTTTGTCAAATGACATATGTCACGTGATGATTGTCATGTGATGATTGTCACGTGTTTTTATTGACGTTTGTGACGTGTTTTCCATAGTTGTTTCCATATGTGTTTTACTTACCTTACTTACTTTTTTTAAACCCAACCATGATGTTTTCCCTTACTTTAAGTGGACGTTTGCACGGCGTACAAATGACACACGAAAAGAGGAGTAAATGACACGCAAAACTGTTAAAACGTGTTCCCATGACACGCAGAATGTCTCTGTACTGTTGTGGTATTTATACGCCTTCCCGTAAGACAGGGTTGGTTTAGTTTTATGGAAACGTAATTTTGTGGGAGACAGGGTTGCAGTTACTGCATTACGAAGGTTTTTAAAAAATTAGACAAGACATATATGTTCGCATTACGTTGATGTGACTGAATAAAGGTAATACATTTCATATCTTTGAAGACATTTTTTTTTCAGTTTGTACTGTGACAATTATATTCAATCATACTTCATGCATGCACCTCATACACGTTATTAAATAATGCAAAATGACATAGTTCTGCAAAATGTAATACAAGTGTCTCACAGTAAGCACCAACTCTGAACTTTAGAATAAGATGTTGTGACATTGCCTTTATCTCATTAGAAAATAATAATGCCACGTGAATCATAATTAGCCATAAGTGTGTATGATATGACACAAACAACTGTACGCTTACTGGTGATACAACAAACTATTGTGTGCTTTGTGCTACGGAGTTGTGCTGATTGGTTTTGAAAAGGTCTTGATTACTTTGATGAGAGGATCTGGCAGTGTTACTCTAACACTCACTTTATTTTGCATACTCTCCGTATCTCCTCTTTTCATCTTTTGCATTAATACTTATATCACTAATTCATATGTTTCAACTTCATTACACTCCTACACATCCACCACCTGAATCTGTGCTTAACCAGGTTGTGTTGTGTTTTCAGTGTGCTGTCCTTATTTGTGATGCTGTACCTGACCACATCTCTAAAGTAGAGGGGGGTAGTGTATAGAAGGGACTCCGCAAATTGGGGAAACTCAAGCAAGATGGTCAAGGTTAGGCATTGATCTCAAATGGTTAAGGTTAGGCACTGACCTTGAATGATTAAGGTTAGACATTGACCTCAAATGGTTGAGGTTAGGCATTGACCTTGAATAGTTAAGGTTGGGATAGGTCGTTGGGCAGCGAGTTTCGAAAGAGTTTTTGCAGATCTCACATCAGATTTCGCAATTTGCGGGTTACCTTCTAGACACCTCAAATACAACTGTCATCAGATTCAAATGTTGCTGAATCCCGATTGGTGCATGGAAGTATGTTACATCACTTTTTTCCGCCCACTTCAAACCAGTGAGAAGCTAGGGCACAGGGGAAAACACAAATACAGAAAGTTTTAAATATGGCAGAAAATGCTGTTTATGAAGGACCCCATCACTCGGAGTGAGAAGCTGATTGAGAAAACGGAAGTGTAGCGCCCACCCTCCTGTTCCCCCTCAGGTTAAGACTGTTAGCTCTGTCAGCAGCATAGTTTGCACTGTTAGCGACATTAGCACTGTTAGCTGCAAGCCACCGGCTCAGCCGTCACCATGTTGAGAGCCGTGTGGAGGCAATATATATGCTCTGAATTTTGTATTGAGCACCTTTATGTGTCACTGTGTATTGGCTGAGGTCAGAGTTTTGGAATTGTACAACCATCATTCTAGCAAATGCAGTGCAACTAGCCACCTTCGGCTCACACACATGCTGTACATACACATTTCAATACTTTTGTTCCAACCTGTTCTCAATCACAACTCGTCGGTCAGGACCCCTTGGCGTCACTTTTTAACACTCTGGTACCCATGCTGGCTTAATTTTTCAACATGCGAGTTTGCCTTTCATAATGGCCATTTCATTTCATTATAAATGTCATTTATATTCATTTTAGATAGAAAAAAGGTTAAGAAACGTGTGGTAATTTGTAAATATTAGTAATACTCCACAATTAAAACCCCGTACTACAGTATATTCATTCATGGAGCTCTCCAAGTAACTGCATGTTCTACAACACAGTCCGGCACATATTTCAGAATAAAAGCCTTGTGTTAACAAATGAAGGAATTCTGTCCACAGAAAAAACGCTTGAGGGCTTTAATTTTTTAATTAAAGCAGGAAGTGTTGATTTGAATATAAGTCTTTACTTTTTTTCAGCTCCGTAACATATTGTACAGATACAGACATCAAAGCGGCGGCACGCAGCAAAAATAGGCAAAACCTTGACGCAGCATCTCACGCGGGCAGTGTGGCTGCTCTAACCTGTTAACAGTGACGCCGAAATAAAAAACAACAGGTAACACAGCCGCCACGCGCTGCTGACGTTCCCTGGTGTGGATGAGGCTTTAATTCAAACAAAACTACTGGGTTAGGTTTAGGGAAAGATCATGGTTTTGATTAAAATAAGTATGTTATGTAACTGAAGTTACGTACATTGGTTTCACACGGGACACTAACAGCGGTGTTCTGGCTGCAAGTCCTGTGTTTATTTGACCCCTCCACCCACCTTGACCTCCTCCCTGCGCGGATGGAGTGAAGGGATGGCCGAATGAGAACGTACTGTTTATCAACGGTAAGAGTTCCTAATTCTTATTACACACCCACACAACGAGGTACAGACCACTGAATTGTCAACATGTAGCCAGGATCTTGAAGAGCTTCCTTGAAAAAGGTGTATAAGATATGGACTGGAAATTTAATAAAAACAAGACTTTGGTTTGCGCGTGAAATGTGTCTTAGACACATAGTTATAAGCAAAGTCACCCCAGTGAGGTGAAGAAACGCTTGCCTGGAGGCTCTAATACACTAATCCTGAAATTTGCAAGGATGTCCTTTAAAATGTCATAATACAGCTGCTGTTTTTGTTTTCCTCCACTTGTGTCCTGCCCCGCAGCGTAATCCTTTCAAGTTGTGCTATCTCCTTATTGTTCACTGGGGCTCTCGGTTTATTTGTGACTTTTATTACTTTTTGTGGAGCAACAGAGTCAGCGGTTGTCCTTAGCTTTGAGCTAAGTTCTAACTCGGTGCATCTGAGGAGGGTAAACACATGACTGTCTTTAAAGAAGAACATACTCAGCATTTATGATAAAGGTAAGGCCGTGTGTCTGTAGCTATTGCTTGTTCCTTAAATCTGCATGACGAATGAAGAGCATAGCCGAAGAGAGAGGAAATAGAAAGAAAGCCAGAAAGGAACAGAAAGGCAAAGGGGGGAAAAAGAAAAGTAAATGAGATATTAAAGTTAAGATGAAAGTTGACAGCTGAAAGTAAGGAAAAAGGGGGCTGCAGAAAGGTGTTACACGTCTATCACAAGTACAACCGAGAGCTGTTCGTGTTATTTGATTTCAAAAATAGCGCTCGGATTCGCTCAGAGAAAGGACCCCAAAGTAATAATACACAGGAGACGACACGACTGAAAAACACGTTTTATGAAGTCACGTTTCATGGCTTTGAATTGTGCAAACTGAAAATAACTGACATTTGTGCACTCTCCAAAGGGGAAGAAAAAGTAGGAGTAAAAAAAAAAAAAAGAATTTCAGGTGTTGCTAAGTAGTGCTGGTGGAGGTGAGAATGAACAAATCCACGAATTTGTAGCATTTCTAAGCATTATGTGACAAGTTCCATGGGAAGTGGGTGGTGGAAAAGCTCCCTTATAGAAACTATTGAGATTCTGATACTTCATGTAAAATATTACAGAACATGAAGCACATCTTTACCATGTCATTTGTACGACAGCGTATTAGGCCCATCATAGGTACAAAATAAATAAATAAATAGTAATTACAGAGCTGGGGGAGGGGAGTAATATTCCGAGAAACAACTCAGAATTTCTGAGATTGAAGTCATACATTTACGAGAAAAACAACTAGGATATTGAGAGATGAGATTAAAGTGGCAAATTTACGTGAAAAAACTAATTTGCAAGATTATTAAGTCATAAATTTATAAGAAAGAAAAATCTGAAAATAGTGGAGTACAAAACAGTGGCAATGAAAAACATTGGGTATTTTTGTTTAGGAACCACATCGCTTCACTTTGCAAGGTTAGATCAACCTCATCACACTTATGCCACCCTTAAACACTGCGAGTGCAAAATATATTATTATTATTATTATAAATTATAAATGTCAATCAATTTTAATATTTAATCCTGATGAATCGCAAATTAATGATTTTTTGTTCAAAATGTACCTTAAAGGGAGATTTGTCAAGTGTTTAATACTCTTATCAACATGGGAGTGGACAAATATGCAGCTTTATGCAAATGTATGTTAAACATTGGAAATCAATTAACAACACAAATCAATGACAAATATTGCCCAGAAACCCTCACAGGTACTGCATTTAGTTTAAACAAATATGCTCAAATCATAACATGGCAAACTCAAGCAACAACAGCTGTCAGTGTGCTGACTTGACTAAAACTTAACCCAAAATGACATGTGATTATCATACGTGGGGGTACACATAGAACCCATTTTCATTCACATATCTTGAGGTCAGACGTCAATGGACCCCTTGGAAAATGGACATGCCAATCTTTCCTCTCCAAAATGTAGTGTACATTTGGAGCATTATTTAACCTCCTTCGCCACACGCTAGCAGATGATTGGTTTTCTCATTTCACATGATACCAGTATCTTCACTCTAGCTTTAAAGCTGAGCCAGCTACACTCTAGAAATCACAAGTTGCGTTAATGCGTTAAAGGAATTAGTGGCGTTAAAACAAATTTGCATTAACGTGTTATTATTGCGTTAACTTTGTACAACAAGTTAAATTATTGTAGCAATATGATAACACAGACAGACCTGCCATGCCTGGTTTACGGTAGGTTATAAATCCCAGAAAGGCTTTCTTGGTGACAAACAGAAAGGCCTGTGTCACTTTTGATATTCATGCACACATCACACCTAATGCACCTGGGATTCAGAGAGACTCATTGAGAGTTATTTCAATTAAATTGTTGTTGATGTTCAAAGAGAAAGGTTCGATCCAAACTGCAAACAAGAAGTGCACTTTGGGCACAAAGTGCTGATGGGGGTAGATTTGGAGTGTGTTTCTGTGTGTGTGTGTGTGTGTGTGTAGTGTTGTAGCCTCTGCGACCCATCTTCAGAGCAGTAATTTTATCTTAGTGCATACGTTCTTATCGTTGCAACCAAACACACACACACGCGCACACACACACACACACACCTGAATGCCACTGAGTAACAGTCTCCTGTGATTACATTGCGTCGCTCTCCTAGGACTTACACACACATACACACACTCACACACACACCTGACTGCCACCAAGTAATCGCCTCCTGTGATTACATTGCATGTTCCCTCGAGACCTACGCACACATGCTGCAACACACTCGCACACACATACACACACGGACACGCACACAAATGCGCACAGTGCCATTTTACCAAGAGGAATAATCTCTGTGGCTGCTATTTAGAGTGAGCGAGTTTCCTCTAACTGGATTACTGCAGCCACTCCTGCTGCTGTCACAGGGGAGATAGAGCAGCAGCTACAAGGTTGGAAGGCTTTCCAGTGATGGGAGAACGTCGGATGAGGTGGGGGCAGCGGCGGTCAAATCCAAACTTGATCTCAAGTCTCAAATTTGATAGATCTTATTTTAGATATGTTGGAGTTAGGTCTCCTGGGGGGGCATATACACAACGTTTGGCTTTGCCAAAAGAGAGGGAAGGGAAAAACAGCTGCCTCAATCACATTTTGTGCTGATCATGAAAAAACAGTCAAGCCAAGCACTTTCATTTCATGTGAGGACAACTGTAGCTGCATTACCTGCAACAATCAGCAAACACTACTTGTGACGAAAAGAGAGCTGAGCCGGAAGGCAAAGCCCTCGATCTACCGGTCAATCTTCGTTCCTACTCTCACCTATGGTCATGAAGGCTGGGTCATGACCCAAAGAACGGGAATGAATGGGTTTCCTCAGGAGGGTGGCTGGCTTCTCCATTAGAGATAGGGTGAGAAGCTCAGTCATCTGTGAGGGACTTGGAGTAGAGCCGCTGCTCCTTTGCGTTGAAAGGAGCCAGCTGAGGTGGTTCGGGCATTTGGTAAGGATGCCCCCCCTGGGCGCCTCCCTAGGGAGGTGTTCCAGGCACGACCAGCTGGGAGGAGGCCACGGGGAAGACCCATGACTAGGTGGAGAGATTATATCTCCACACTGGCCTGGGAATGCCTCGGGATCCCCCAGTCAGAGCTGGTTAATGTGGCCCGGGAAAGGGACGTTTGGGGTCCCCTGATGGAGCTGTTGTCCCCGTGACCTGACCCCAGGGAAGCGGTTGATGAGTGATGATGAGTGATGAGTGAGGCATCAACACAAGTGTTTATTTAACTTTTCTCCATGACTTCATCCATCCATCCTTCATGAATTTACAGTACAGATTTGTGCAAAAACTAACATCGCTAATTCTTCCTGCCGATATCCGCCATGTTTGTTTACACTAAAGTCACATTTGATTGTAAGAAATTTTGCGAGATTAAATTTTTGTTGGCCAATTTGTTGCTCTCCACACACTAAAGGAACAAAACTGTTAAATTCAACATAACATGCCGTTGTGTGTGGGCTTTCTCACATTTTGAAAATCTGTTACAATTTGAAAAATCTTTTAGTGTGGGCCAGCCTTAACTGCTGTGATTTTTTTACCTGGTTGTTCTTGTGAATTAGTTGCTATTGAACTTCCATATACCCCCTTGTCTTTAGTTGTTAAGACAAGCAGCCAACATCATGTGTTCTCTCAAAGGTTCAATTTATTAAAAAGTTTTATAGCCACATTTGTGGTGCGGCTCTAGATATGTAATGGTGGTTGGTCGGTCCACCACTTTGATCCAGACTGAAATATCCATCCATCCATCCATCCATCATCTGTAACCACTTATCCGGTTCAGGGTCGTGGGGGGGGGGCTCGTGCCGATCCCAGCTTACACACCCTGGACAAGTCGTCACGTTCACATTCACACCTACGGACAATTTAGAATCAACAATTAACCTAACCTGCATGTCTTTGGACTGTGGGAGGAAGCCAGAGAACCCGGAGAAAACCAACACTCACACAGGGAGAACATGCAAACTCAACACAGAAAGGCCCCAAACCGGATATGACCCTCTTGCTGTTAGGCGACAGTGCTAACCACTGCACCACCGTGCAGCCCTCAGACTGAAACATACCATCAACTATCCCCTGTCACTCAAGTGCCACCATGAGGTTGACAGTTTTGGTCTTAAGTAAAAGATCTTGACAACTGTTAAATGGCTTGTCATAAAATTGGGTACAGGTATTCATGGTCCTCAGAGGATGACTCCCAATGACAACTTTTTATCTATAGCCATCAACAGGCCAAAGTTTTCACTTTGAAATATTTCAACATTCATTCGATGGATCGGAACAAAACTTGGTGTAGACATTCATCGTTCCCACACAATGTATCCTAATGACTGTGGTGATCCACTGAATTTTTTGTCATCTAATGCCACCATGATGTTGACATTTCTGGTTTTAAGTTAAACATCTTGACATGAAGTTTGGTGCAGGTATTTATGATTTGCTCAACATCTGCATGTTGTCTAAGGGTCATTGTATGGTTCATGCAGCAGCCTCCATTAACACAAACACAGACCCAGAAACCTCAACAATTACGTGATTGCGGCCGGCATCCACATATGGCATCTTATTGATGATTGGCTCATTGGTCCCTTTCATACCCCCATATCTATTGCAGCTTGCCTGTCTTTCTGGGATTTTTCTGAGTCGTCTGTCTGGACTGAGCTTTGGCTTGCCACACCTCTGCCACGCCGCTGTCGAGCTGCATGTTTGAGATGTCACCTTTAAAATTAGTCTTAAGCATTTCTTGTTGCCTTTTTCACCAGTTTGTTTTGTTTAGCTCGTGTAGCAGCCTTCTCAAGTGTCCGTTCTGGGTCCGTCTGTAATTGTCCAGATAAACGTTTGTCTCTCAGATCCACCGCAATTCTGTCCATCACCATTTCGTCTTGTGGAGCTCCATATCCACAGTGCTCCGCCAGGCAACGCAGCGTAGTAATGAAGCTGTCAGACGAAACTCTCCCATCTCTTGCTGCCACGATTAAACTTTGCCCTCTCAAATATGACATTTCTGCGAGCTATGAAGTCAGCATCTAATTTTTCTTTGACCGTCGAGTACTCGCTCGATTCTTCAGAGGTTATGTGTAAGGAAACTATCATATCCTCCGCTTCCTCACCCGTAGTGCAGATCAAAGCGTTGACTTGGTTCTCGTCCGCCTGTGTTTCTAATCCAGAAGCGATACGGAATCTCTCAAACACTTTTTATCCACTCTGGCCATCATCTGCTTTGAACCAAAAATTCTCCGATTGGGTGACTTGGAACTGGTTCATGTCATCACGCAGCTAGCAGCTACCTGTGGCTAGCTAACTATCGTCAACTCTTCAGTACGCGTAACTTGACACTTCTTTTTTTTACTTTCAAGACGCCTCATTATCCGTTTAGCTTCTGACACCATGTTCAGTTATTTATAGGTACAACGAAAACCTAGCATTTATCTGCTACATAAATAACTCGACTGCAAGCCTCAGGTCTCTGGTTCCGACCCTTTATTTGTTCCGGTGTGCAACAGAATACAGCCAAAGGACAGTTCCTGTGTGACTTATTGGGACCCATCACTACATTTTGCAGTTAGGTATTTATTGTGGTAATAGTTTTTCATGGTACATGTTAAAGCATTTCACTACAAGTGAAGTTTTAACAGTAACTCTTTACCCATAGGGGAGAGTGGGGTAAGAAGAGCCATTGGGTAAGTTGACCCTTCCCCTGTATCTAGGTAACTGTGCATATATTATGCGACCATAAATTCAGGAAGTACCCATCATTTCTATCTTGCTCTGATGAAGTGAAGCACATGGGAGAGGTGGTAAGTATTTTTTTACACCAAAATCAATGACAAAAACTAATGACTGTTAGTTCAAAGCAAATTTATCCAGGTCTAAAAAAATATATTATACATGTTGGTGATTTACTAACGTATAAAACCATGTGAATCACTTCGCTAAAGATTAGCGTGAATTGCTAAGCTAGGCCATTTTTTCAAAAATGGTAGCTATGGGGCAAAGTGAGTCAAAGATTATGGGCTGGCCACTGGCTCAACTTACCACCATAAGGCACTTCAGTTCAGTTAAGTCTCTGAAGTATAAAAGTGTATTACAGTTGAGTGTTACACAACTTGGTTTTATTTTTTATACGTTACCCTTTATAGAAAAGGTATATTGCCAAGAATCTACAAGAGGAAAACCAACTGGGGCTCAACACCCCTGGAGAAAGCAGGCACTGATGCCAAGGCTGGAAAAACCATCAGATCAGTGGCGAAAGACAGAAATATTGACAGGTCAACACTGCGGAGGTACATAAAAAAGAAGGAGATAAAAGAAGTAAAAACAGCTGGTTACAGTGAAACAGCAGAGGCAAAGAAAGTCTTCACAGAGGAGGTAGAGAAGGAGCTTGCAGACCATATCAAGAAGCTGGCTGAACAGTTCCATGGCCTTACTCCAAAGAAATGCTGTGAACTGGCATTGGAAGTGGCAGAAAGAAACAACATTCCTGTCCCCAAGAAATGGAAAGAGAAGGGTTTAGCAGGTATACCTTGGTTGAGGTTGTGCAGCAAATTATATCACTCAGTAGGTTAGTACAGACAAACGTATCTTATGTAGTACAGTGACATGATAAAATAAGTAATAGCCCACTTTTTTTAGGTCGTGATTGGTTCAAAAATGTTATGGCTTGTACAAATGCTGCATGCAGTTTGCAGCATATATGTCATACAGGCTACTTTTTGAATAATTTTTGTCAGAAACACTCTCTTATAAAGTCAAAAATATTTGATGTTTCAACAGTCATACAGTTGTTTTTGGTGGCACAGTTTCTGTATACACAATGCTTAAGCATCCTAAAGATTCAGCGGGGAGAACAATCAAACCCCCCAGGGATATTCAGAAGAGGAGTAGCAGACATTAATCACTGAGATATGAAAAATGCATCATTTCAAGAGACAAGCCTACAGTAGCATATGGTAGATATTGACAGATAAGGAGTGGAGGGAGGGAGTAAACAACAAGCAGGCAGCAGCAGTGCAGCAGGCAGGGATGAATGAGATGCTGACAGTTTAAATAAACCACCTTGTTTAAGTGACGGGAATCATCATTTCATGTTGGGGTTTTGGTTCTTCGTGCTCACTCTTTCCTCTGTTAATTCTCCCCACTGCCCCCAAGCGTTAGTGTTTGGTGGTTGACTTTGTTCATGTTTTGACATCTTAACCACATCCATGCTTAGTGGCGTGTTTTTTCTTGCTCTGGTTGGGTTTGTGATGAGACAAAAAAGTCTACAGCTATTCTAGTGGCGCTGAGAATTAGAGGCTAAACTCAAGCATGCTTTGATCAAAAATGCTAACCTTTACCAAAACGTTGTTTATTCAAAGGTGCTATCAGTATACTTCTTGAACTTATTTTTGAACTTAAAATAAGAGCGTATCCTTTCAGTTTACCTTTTATACTTGTTTATAGTTATCAGATATTCTTAAAAAAAAGTATACTGAAAGGTCCCATATTGCGCTCATTTTCAGGTTCATAGTTTTTCTTTTACATTACTATTTTGTGTTTCTCTAGAACATGTTTACATGCTGTAATGTTGAAAAATATATATATATATATATCTATTTTCCTCATACTGTCTGCCTAATATACCTGTATTCACGTGTCTCAAATTCTCCGTTGTAGTGCATTTCAACGGAATTGCGTTGCTAGGCAACAGCTTGGGTCCATGTTTACTTCCTGCCAGCTGATGTTATTGACATACACTGCAACAGGAAATAAACTGGGACACATTTAGAATGTTTATGTTTAAAAACGTCTAATGATCTTTATAATTGTATATTTGTGACATCACAAATGGACAGAAATCGACAAATGGACACAATTTCTGAATACAGGCTGTGTGTATTTCTCCGTATATTGAGTGTTATGATAGTTTACCGGTATTTATATAGCATTTAAACCTGCTTTATAATATAAAAGACATAAAAATCTCACTTTTTACAATGTGGGACCTTTAAGTATACTTGGCTTATACTGATAAGTGTACTGGAAAGTCTAAGTATACTTGGTTTATACTATAATCTTTTGATAGATGTATACCTAAGAAAAGTATAATTAAGTATTCTTGCCTATAAGCCTACAGAAAGGTCAACTTGGCTTGTAGTCGTGCTTACTTTTTGATACAAATACAGTTTGTAAATGGATGTGTAATAAATTTACTCTGTTTTTGGATTATACGTTCACCATGGAGGCATGTGAGAAGAAATGTTTTTATTATTTATTTGTTTTCATCATCACAAAACATCAAGTCAAACATCCAGTCTACGCTGGATATTTTCAATCTCTTTCTTCATGCGGGTTAAGATGTAAAAGATTATGTCAGCTTTCGGTTTCAAAGATGTGAAATCAATTAAATAATGTAATTCCCAGTTTGGCTGTGGTGAAAAGAGGTGAACAAACTTTGAAATGATAATTATTTCTTTTTTTATTAGTTTATTTGACAGGGACAGTACATAGGCATTGTTACACTTAATTAAATTGCAACCGATGCAACGTATATAGGACTTTTAGCCATAGCTAATTTGCAGACCTTGTCCCTGGTTAGACTTTTAAGAAAAAATTAAAAATACAGAATAGCACATCATACATAAAATCAGATAATACAACATTGTACATCACAATCAATTTACATATGTATGTTCCCAATCAATAATCAGTGATCACAGGTTTGGTTTAGTTTCAGCCAGTGTTTCACCTTTTCATTAAACGTTTTCAGGTCAGGTTGCATTTTTATTTCTGTTGTTGGGGCGTTATAGAAATATATTCCTTTCACTGAAAAAGATGACTGACCAAAGGTTGTTTTGCGGTGTGTCACTCTGCAGTTACCATTCGTTGATTCCCTGCTGGCTATTATCTAATGGTATTCATTTTGGTGACATATGGACGAAGTGCAGGGCGAGTTCTGGGGAGAGATTGTTCACACATTTAAAAATCAATTTGATGAAAGAGAACTCGATAAAACCATCAAAACTGAGCAGCTTATACTTTTTCAGAAGTATACAGTGGTGCCATTTCATTTTTTCTTTGACCCATTATTTTCAGTGCTTGTTAATATAGCGATGCAACAGGTTTGACAGTTGACTGTAAAGCCTGGCTCCATACAGTAACACAATAAGACAAGTGTGAAAATATCATGACACGCATAAACAGTTGAGCTGCCTTAAGGTGGTATGTATTGTCGTATCATTCTGAAACAGTTCACATTTACCTTTACTGTCTTGCATAACTTTTTTAACATGTTTGTCAAATTTGAGTTGTGAATCCAAAATGTCACCTAGAAATGTAACTTCCTTGATTTCCTCTTGATCAATTTTGATTGTAAGCTTATCTCGTGCTCTCTTTCTAATGGAGAAACACATTGACGCTGAATCTTCTTAGGATTCAAGGTTAAATAGTTATTTCTGAGTCGTTGTGATACACCCTCCACACCCTCCAATACAGCAGTTAAATATGTGATAAAAAACAAAATGTTTTTCCAAATATTCTATATTTCTGAGATCCAGGTTGCCCTACAGTCAGCTACAGTCACTTACAACTGAAAACAACAGCATGGCTGTAATTATTAACTCTGAATGAATCACATTACATTTACATTATGGGGCAGGCTACTCCTCCCAAAATACACGTAGGACTAAAACTCGTTTTCAGTTAGTTTTCGGCCCAATTCCAATCCGGCCCCTCCACCCTCCCACTCCATGGTGGAGTGCACTCTGTTTGTAGTCACACTCACAGCTCAATGAAGCTCCTTCTTTAAAGTGGAGGGGATCAATACAGTAGCCACTTCCAGACGGATTTCCTTCTCTCCTGCAAGGAAATAAATATCAG
>CAKAOH010039447.1:0-50066 GCA_916701665.1 Sebastiscus tertius | reverse complement strand
AAATTTTTTGATATTATATACTATGACTTTTTTTTGTGAAATTGTTTGACATACTGTAAAATATTTTTTTTCGACATACTATACTATGGCTTTTTTTTACGAAATTTTTCGACATACTATACTATGATTTTTTAATTTTTTTCGACATACTATAATATGACTTTTTTCCACAAAATATTTCGACATACTATGCTATGATTTTTTTGACATACTATATACTACGAATTTTTTTCCCGAAAATGTTTGACATATTATAATATGATATATATATTTTTTTTTTTACATACTCTACTATGATTTTTTTTGACATACTATACTTTGTTTTTTTATAGTTTTTTAAACATACTATACTATGACTTTTTTTCATGAAATGCTTCCACATACTATACTATGACTTTTCGACAAACTATACTTTTGACTTTTTTTCCCGAAATTTTTTGACATTATATAATATGACTTTTTTCGACATATTATATACTATGACTTTTTTTTGTGAAATTGTTTGACATACTATAAAATATTTTTTTTTCGAAATAATATACTATGACTTTTTTTCACAATTTTTCGACAAACTATACTTTTGACTTTTTTTCACGAAATTTTTTGACATTATATAATATGACTTTTTTCGATATTCTATACTATGTATTTTTTTCACGAAATTTTTTGACATTCTATAATATGAATTTATTCGACGTACTATACTATGACTTTTTTTCACGAAAATTTTTGAAATGCTATACTATGATTTTTTTTTACATACTATACTATGATTCTTTTTAATTTTTTTGACATATTATAATATGATTTTTTTCACATTTTTCGACAGTCTATACTTTGACTTTTTCGACATACTGTAACATGATTTTTTATTTTGACATACTATACCATACTGCGACTAGGTCGTAGTATAGTAAGTTGAAAAAAGTCAAAGTATAGTATGTTTAAAAAAATAAAAAAGTCTGAGTAGATTATGTCGAAAAGTATAAAAAAGTCATAGTATAGTATGTCAAAAACATGAAAAAAGGAAAAATAGGTTGTATGCTAAAGTTTACGTGATTTAATCATTGCTCAGGTGCGTAGAAGGATTCTGTGTAGTTTATTATGCTATTATGTGTGTCGGAAGGCGTTAAGTGTAGACTCCACTACAAACTACAAAATTGTATGCCTCGGAAATCGGCGTTTAAGACTTTTTAAGGGCCTTAATTGTTGCTAAATTGTTTTATCAACTTTTAATACTTTTCAAAGACTCCCTGATATATATTTGTTCATCAGTTAACATGTTTCCCCTCCTTTAAAAAAAAATGTCAGTGTTTGGTGCATCAACCTTTTCTCCCTCGGTGTTGCTCTCAAAGACGAAGGCGCTAAACGTGGGATCTCCCTCCTCCTCTCCGTCACTCCAGTCTCTGCCCTCAACCACGAACCCCATCAGCCTCCCGTTCTCTTGGTGGGCTGCAAACTGACACACTTCTCCGAGCTGGAACTGAGAAATGAGAGGTGTTGAGATAAGTGGGGAGATAAGGGGAGAGAAAAAAAATATTTAAAAATGTGGTCGGAGCTGTAATAAAAAAAGAAAAAGATGAATACCGATGGAATCTTTTTTCATACTTACGCTTATTCTTGTAACTTGAGTCTGAGGGTCAATCAACCTATGTGAAGATAAAATAGAGACTTTTACAAGAACATGAAAACACTGCAGTGATACAGCCTTGACTTGTCTGTTTTTGTTTCATAGTCTTCCACTTGAACAAAGCTTACGCAAGACGAACCTTCTTACAAATGTGAAATTCAATCTTGGGTTACACAACAGCTTGACATCGCATGTTTTGTTGAATAATGCAAGCGGCGAACAAAAGAGTTGTAATAACTCTAGATATTTGGTTCGGCTTCAGAAGGTTCTTGCTCCAAGGTCTTCTCTTGTGATATACAGCACATCAACATTTCCAGTGGCGCCCGCTAGTAATGACGAGGCATTAGGGGTGTAAGGAAATATTTTCTATCTATATTACTGGGAGATCATCACCATCTCCACATGCTGATGTCCAATCAGTTGACTGCCTGTCCTCAGAGGTGGTATTCCTTAAACAGTTCATAAACACGTGATAACTCTACCTGAGGCTACTGCTGGTGACCATGAGGTGGGACTCGGTGGTCCTGAAGATGTTGTGGATGGCTCGGGCAGCCAGCACCTGCCTCATGGCCTCATAGATCACCTCCTGATTGTTGCCACAGCGCACCGCCATTGAGCCCTGGAAGCGCACGGCGAATACTTGCTGCAGGAGGGAGTCTGCAGAAACATGCAAACAAAATCACCCACGTACAAACGCAAATATGTCAGCAGCAAAAACACTCAAGTCAACAAAAGAAGCACAGGAACACTCATGTAGGAGAGTAAACTCCAGGTACACACACACACACAATGAGGTTAAGCTGAACTCAAACAGCGCTCGACAGAAAGGAAGAGGACCATTAAGTTGCATTTAGGAGGAGGAAGGAAAATGGTTACCGTCACTTTCTGTTGAACAGTCATCGTCCGTTTCTCCAAATGGATTTGTGCGTCTGCCAGGAAGGGAACACACGAACACATCAGCAAAAAAAAACAATTAAACCCCTGCATTGAGCCATTAAGAAGCATCCAGATTCCTGGAAATTATATAATAACCACTATGAGGCCAACTTCCGGGAAATTAATAGCGTCATCATCACCCACCAGTACTAGCCGTTCCTGCCTGTCTCTCATAAACATGTACATGCAGTTCCCTCACCTCCCTCCGGCCCTGTTCTGGTCCTGAAACTCAGAGGCCGGCAGCATGATGTCAAACTGAATGGGTGTCCCAGGGGCTATCAGGTCTTCTGGTTCTGGAGCAGCCCCCGTCTTCTGGGAACCACTACTGGTAACATGTACTCCTCCTGGCTTCGCTCTGCAGGAACGAGACAGACAGAAGATGAGTTATAAGAGTAGAACTAGGGATGTACCGAGTACAAGTACTTACATTTGGGTACCCGCCGATACCGAGTACCGATACGAGTACTTCTCTGTGACAAAAGACCCTCGTTAACAGCCAGCTGGAGGGTGTGAGCGACACACGGCAGGCTGGGGAGTCCCGTATGCGAGGCGGTGCATCGTGACAGGCTCCGTGGCCAAAGTGTCAACGGGGCCTGTCGGGTACTGTCCTTAGTGCGCCCCAGCCGCGTCGTGCCACGGGGTCGGGCACACCACCGGCCCGTCTCGCCCGCACCGTCGGGGAGCCGGAGCGTGAGTGTGTGCGAATAGGACCCGAAAGATGGTGACGAGAGGTCAAGGTCACGCTGCCGTAAAGTGGTATCGGTGCCGTTGTATCGGAGCCGTTTTGCGAGTGCGAGTACATGAGCACAGTATCGGACCTGTTACCAGATACTGGTATCGGTATCACTTGATAGCTAGCGTTACCTAAACTAGGCAACCCAGGCAAAAACTACACAGATAGACACACAGTTGATGTGCTATCTAGAAATGTTACTGTAATCTTTAAACCCACAAAATACTCCAGTATGTAATGTTCATGGACCTTCGAAGTAATGTTGTATTGACCGTGATGTGTATGCTAGGTAATAAGCTTGTTAGCCGGACATGCCAACGTGTGCATCACACATTACGTTTGAGCAGACAAAACACACTGTTTAATCTACTCCTTTAACATTTGTTCTTGTGCTTTTGGTATGACTGAAAAAAAAAAACACCATCCAAACTCTTTACGTAAGAAAGCAAAACTAGCATGAGCCAAAACCAACGCAAAAAGCATGTCACATACAAATGAAAAGGACGTTGCAGCTTAGTCCTCAGTTTTCACAAGACTTACCACTATAAAAACATGTAATTAATAACCTCAGGAGAGGATGCAGTATGTAGTGTTATGACGAGCAGCATGTCTGACCTGTCCGGGTTGGGGGAGCCCTCTGGTCTCTTCTCAAAGCTGGTGATGGGGGTGACTGCCTGGATGGCGGTCTGGTTCAGTCGGATGGCCACAGCCTAACAACAACAAACGGAGACATTGCATCTCTGTATCAGCAGGTGAGTCATTTATAAAATATAATCAAATGAGGAGGAGTGCATGGTGTTTTGCAAAAACACTGAGGGCAAATTTTGCACATTGACAACTTTCTCAAACAACTAGATGAACTAAATAAGCTGCGTCTGAAATCATTCTCTATTTGCTGCTTGATGCACCTTAAATGCTTCCCAGCTTTTGTCTGGATTCATTATAGCACCATTACAAGTTCCCACAATGGAACAATAGTGTGTACAAATACAGGTACATAACTATTTGCTAAAAATCCTGAAATGACAAGCAGACGATTTTCAACACTACACCCGTCAGTGGTAACACAGCATGATGATTTCCTGAAATCTCTCATTATGACTCACTCTACTACCAAGTGATTATCATGTAGCGGGATATAAATAAGTGAAAGAGTGATTTCAGACACAGCGATAATCTGTTTGTCTCTGAAGAATAAACATTTTCATAGAGACAAACCTCCTGCAAACATGCAAGATTCTGGGATTGAAAAGCAGTTAAGGAAACAACAGCTGTGAGACACTTCAGAGAAAAGGATGAGTCGACGAGACAACACTGGAACAACGCCATTAAACATTTGATGTCTCTTTAACGGAGAATAAGTTCCCCGTATTATGTGTCACTGATTAAAGACTTTCAGGTCATCACCATGCTGTGTTACCACTAATTTACAGGTTATTGTCGCATTAACTCTGACAGCTCTAGTTTTCTTATTATTTGTTACATGTTAGAAATAAATCTATTTTAAAAAGAAGTTGAAAACACCAAATAGATATCTCACTGCCTGATCAAATCAGAACGACTTGGGTGATGGTCTAACTACCAAGAACAATTAAATGTTGTCTAATACCCGATTCAGACTACACGATATCAGCCCGATATCAGCCCGATATCAGCCCGACACGGCCGTCGTAGGGCATCGGGAACAATGAATGAGTGTCGTGTGCGACAATCGATCGTTTTATCTCGTGTAGTGTGTCACAGTACACGACAACCGACGCCGCGTCTGGGACGCCTAGCAAGTTTGATTTTTTTTTTTTGCTTGCACGTGTTCCGTCACAGCCGTGAATTTGACCGGCTGAGTGCAGACGCACACAGCTGTATCAGAAGGCTACTTATTATGCAGCATGATGTCATTGGACCTTCCTGGTGCAACTGCTGCCGGACCTTGCGGTAGGATATTCAGACACTTCGCCACCCGACAGTAAAGATCAGAGTCAGCACTATGCACATATTGACCGACATCTTTTCTTGTAGAATGTCCGGTGTAATTGGTGACACCCGTGTTGTCACAAGGTTTATTAACTGGTGGGAACATTTTCCTCACTGTCACATCCCTACTAATGACCATTACAGGCATCGTACGGTACCTTTGGTACTGTAGAAAAAGAGTACCGTCACTTTTTTTAAATTTTGGCATCGACTTGGTAGCGAAGATGGTTCTCGGTGACATCCCTAACAGTGACCATCGTAACCGTCAAAACTATCGTGTAGTCTGATCTTGGCATTAGTCTGATTCTTAGATATTTGGTTTAGTTGGTGTCTTTTTATCTTGCAGTGTGTGTGTGCGTGTGTGTGTGTGTGTGTGTGTGTGTGTGTGTGTGTGTGTGTGTGCGTGTGTGTGTGGTATGAAGCTGTGTGGGAGTGTGCGTTACCTCTGGGTTGTCAGTCAGGTAGATCTGTCTGGAGATGTTGTTCACAGTACAAATCCACTGAGAAAGAAACACAGAGATCCACATTAGGACTTGTTCTAGCTCAGACGCGAGCCGCCTGAAATCACTTGACTGAAAGCAGCTGTGACAGGCCAGTCAGATGTGTCCAAGCACCAAAACCAAACATGAAAACCACACAAATAAGTCTCGACAGCTCCTCCATTGTTATATATGACTCATACTTCCACCAGCAGATGTCTTTGGGATGAAGACATCAAACAATAAAACACAGCTGTTTGAACAAACTCTTTCACACTTACCTCTTCGTATTCTCTTTTGCTCTCCGCTTGTAGAATCATTGACCTGGAGGCATTAATGACAAGAGAGAGAATTCAATAAAATGCATCTTAAATCTCATACATGTTTGTGCTTTACTCTGGATAGAATAGTGTACACACGTTTTGCCCGAGGGGGAGGTTATCTGAAAACAGTAGCGTCTGTCCTCACACTCCACGGCCATGACGGAGCTGTTGTCCAGGTCGAGCACCATGCCGCCCGCCACCGCCCCGCGCGGCTGGCACATCAGGTTCCCTCCCTGGGTGAAGAAGTACAGTCGGTCCCAGGCTGTGGTCACTAGGCCGGTTTTACTGGAGCACAGAAGAGAAGGGGCAGAAAAAGCGGATAAAGATCAGCACTAAAAGAGGAGATTTTGAAAAACCTAATGGTGGCATCATAGAAAGTTTAACGAGTGACGAGAGTAAGAATGTCGAGGATTTAAGGCTGGATGTGATGGAACATTCCTAGCTCACATCTGGCTTACGAATGAGTTCAAAATGAAGAAATGCAACAAGTATCTTTTATGTCCTCCTTACAAGTTTTTTATAATAAAAATAAATATTAAATATTTAAAATAAATAATAATAAAATAAATATTTAAAAATAATTTTAAATAAAATAAACAAGTATACAGTTAATTAGAATAAATATTTAAAATGTAAAAAAAAAAAATGCTTGTTGAAATGTTTTCTGAATTCACTTCTTTCTTTCTTTCTTTCTTTCTTTCTTTCTTCAAGGAGGCGTTTTATATTTTAAAAGGAACTGATTATTTTCATTCGTACACTGAAACCCTCTGCTGCAGGTCATTACGATGTTAACATTAGTCCTTTTTAAATCAAAACAGTTTGCTCTTCTAGTGTTTCCCCACTGACTTATATTTCATACAACTGTCTATAGAGTGGTGTTTCTATTTAAAGACTTAGGGTGCTTTAACACCTGTAGTTCGGTTCATTTGGTCCAGATCAAGGGGAAAAAATCATGCATTGTTGCGTTTTAGTTCTGGACTGGTTCCTGTTCACACTGACTTTTTTACAAACGAACCGGAGGAGTAAACAGGAAGTCATACAGACTGACAGGTAACATGTTGATTGGTCAGTTTTGGCGATTGTCATCCTGCATCATCAGGAGGACCCACATGGGGAAAATCAAATCCCAGTGACTGACAGAAGTTTAGGCAGAACTTAACACTCCCAGATGACTGGTGCGAACGCATTTTTTCCATTTTTCAAGTCTGATATTTCCATAACAACGTAAATTCTCTTTCACGTCAATCCCTTTTTTTTAATTCGTCATTGGATTTTAAAGTGCTCTTTGGAAATAATTTGTTTGAGCCTCACTTTGTTTCTGTCCTATCCTTGAACAGACGTTTTGTTTTGGTTGTGAATTTGTTTTTGCTATTAGTTTCTGTGCTTATAAATAAAAATAAAAACTAAACTAAAAAGTAATCTAACTCTGACTCACTCAGTTTCACAACAAAGTGCGACGTGTATGACTCATTTCAGTTGCTCGTCTTGTTGTTCCTCTCGTTCTGTTTGAATAATATCAGTGAATAGGTGACTCAGACCCTTAAAGGTCCCATATTGTGCTCAATTTCAGGTTCATACTTGTATTTTATGTTTCTACTAAAGCAGGGGTCAGCAACCTGAAGGTCCGGAGCCACATGCAGCTCTTCAGCTCCTCTCCAGTGGCTCCCTGGGGATTTTTATAAATGGAAACGAATAACTGTTTTTTTGTTTACATTTTCATTTTTATTTATCATTGTTGTAGGTCTATGGTACGACGGTATGACGGAGTATTAGTGCCACATTGAGGAAAAAAAATAAATCTGAGATTTTGAGAATAAAATTGTAATATTACGGGAATAAAGTCGGAATATTACGAGAATAAAGTCATAGGTTTACTATTGGAAATCTCCTATTTTTTTCCCCTCAATGTGGCCCTAATACTCCGTAGTACATTGTCTCTTTGGCCCTCACCACATTAGACTGATATACTATATACTTAGACTATAAACTGTGTTACCTTCATCACAATGATCACATGTTTTGTGGCTCCAGACAGATTATTTTTTTTGCCTAAAATGTCTCTTTTGATTGTAAAGGTTGCTGACCCCTTGTACTAGAATGTTTACATGCTGTTATGTTGAAAAAAAAATAACTTTATTCTCCTCATGCTGTCTGTCTGAATATGCCTGTGTTTACCTTTCTGTCTGAATCGCTCCGCTTTCGTGCATTTCAAAGGAATTGCGTTGCTAGGCAACAGCTTGGGTCCATGTTTACTTTCTGTCAACGGATGTCATTCACATACACTGCAACGGGTAATAAACTGGGACACATTTATTATGTTTAAAACTGTGTAACGTCTAAACATTTGTGACATCACAAATGGACAGAAATCCTGACAGCTTGTTTTGAAAGGCACAGTTTCTGAATACGTGTAACGAGTGCATTTCTCTGTGGATTGAGCGTTTGAAGACTTTCGCAGTATTTATATAGCACTTAAAACCTGCTTTATATTATAAAAGCCATGAAAATCTCACTTTTTTACAGTATGGGACCTTTAATGTTGAGGAAACCATTCGAAATAGCAAATGTTCCCTGGACTCACAGCATTTTGACAAGCGTTTGAGGCTGCTGGCGGTGTGTGTGTGTCATTAAACAGAATGGCATTCTGTGGAAACCTTTTCTCTGGTGTCACAGACATTTGTCAAAGACTTTGGATGCATGTGAGCGAGAGTTTGACAGCTCTGACATTTCTACTAAATCACATTGCAGGGCTACGCTGCAGTTCTACCCCCCGAAGCCATTAAGGAAGTTTCCCTTCTCATACATCCACTCTGCAATAAGCTGACAGCGCACACTGTCAACATGTTAACTGACCCACCCTGTCTGCTGTGACTGACGTGTTGTTTACTGCGTTCATTCTCAACACCTTTAGCAAGACAAGCAAAAATCTTTTCTCTGTTGTGTTTGGTTATTTAGAGATTCACAACTTATTGTAAGCGCTGTATACTGATTGCACCGTCTACTGCGCCAGACTTAATTACCTAACAAATTATTGAATTGTCACATATTATAAATGAGGTCAGATTCAAAGAGTGTTCCTCAGCTGTTTTTTTCCCCCCCTAGACAGCCTTTAACATATCGACAAGCAAGGAACGCCACGTTAATAGGAAACGTCCTTAGATTTAAGATAGGGCCTTAATGAGTGCAATTAATCTTACTTCCTAATGTTGAGGTAGCCAGCCTTCTGGATAAGCGTGCGATTGACAGGCTCAATGTCCTTATCTGGCATATAGACAGTGTCCTCCACAGACAGGAGCTCCCTCTGGGCCGCACGCATGGCCTCCGCTTCCGTGTCCAGCTGGGCCTGGATACTACACAGGAAGAAAAGTTTTAATACAGGCAATATCCATACAAAAGTGACATTCAGAAATCATTTCTTTTCTATAAAATTGAGCATTAAAATGCAGGATTTTCAGATATGGATGCTTAAAATTATCATTGTTAAGTATTATTCTGTAAAATCACAGTTGCATTCATGGAAAAGGCTGACCAAAATATGGAATATTTGTGGAGAATGAACTATAAATTATAAGAGGAGCAAATGTGTGCATAAATGAACATTCCTGACCATTTTTACTGCCATTTCCACATCACTTTATATTATCTTGAATAACTAAACCAGATATTTTGACGAGATATACGGTCGATAAATAACAAATTAGTTTTATGCATGTAATACTGTTATTGAAAACATAAACATATGTTAATACTTTATAAATGAAACCAATTAAATGCATTTAGGCGGCGTTAACAGCCTCTAGTATTGTTTCCTCTCATCAGTTAAACAAACAGAACGTACACTAGCCTTTCATATTAGATTCAATGTCAGAAGAAGACTACAATTATCAGAATACGAACATTCAGGCTCCCTCATGTGGCTCAAAGGAGTACTGCAGAGATAAATGTTATATGAAAGACAACAGAAGAAATTTAGCAAATTTATTTGGCGACCCTAATAAAATCTCCTGCGACCCACCTGTGGGTCCCCAACCAGTCTTTGGGAATCACTGCTTTATATACTAAAGCTATGGTTCATTCCATTTACTGCACACTTCAAAAATGAATGTTTATGAGATAGTATTTACCTTTGAGTCATGTTGGACACGGAGGAGAGGAAGTTGTCCATCTTCTTTGACACCAGCTCAATGCCTTTCTTGAAGAAGAAGATCTGAGGGATCAGAGATAATAATGAACAATTCATCTTGTATCTCATCTATTTTAAAGAGTTGTACTTTTAATGCAACAGAAACTTCTAGAAACAGATATTCTTGTATTTATTGTTTTTATTTCAAATATTTTTATTCTTGTACTTTTATTGCTCTTGCACCTCCCCATATGCCACCGACTGTGTTCCCTCTGTCATTGCTGATTGTGCAGTATGAATGTGCATATGTCTTGATGGACTGCAGAAACTGAATTGCCCTTCGGGGATAAATAAAGCTATCTGTATCTAGAGAATCACTTGGTCACATGTGGAGCTGCAACTAGCAATTATTTTCATTATCGATTAATCTGCCCTTTATTTTCTTATTCAAAGGGACTGTAACTGTGAATCGGAAGAATCAAAACTCCGGGAGAACAGCAGTGAGAGAGTGGGGAGGGGGGGAGTTAAAGGCGTTCGGGGATGTATATTTTATAATTTACCAGAATCAGATCATTTATATCACATATAATATATCATTTACATTGTTTATAGTGGATTGTCAGTGTGTTTTCTGCCAGATTCACTCGCGGCACGGAGAGATAATAGACCAGACGTGGAAACTATCGCTGAAAATTGCAGTGCTTCCGCGTGCTATGTGAACCCGGGGTTAGGCCTTTGGTTACAAGGATAACATTTTTTTTTCCATCCAGTAATCTAAATTGCATGGACAGTGCACACTAACAACTGTCCTTTGTAAACTAAATCAGTTCCAATGGGGAAACTGCTTCTCATTTTTGAATACTGATATGATAATGTGGTCAACAGCTGCTCAGTACCTGTGCCTGTGTGTAGCCTAGCATAGGCTCGAGCATAGCCACCCTCTTGCGATACTGCAGGGCGTTGAGGGCGCAGTAATACTGCAGTGAGGCCTGGTGCTGCTTCCTTCTGGTGTAGGCCACCTCCTTCACCAAGTCTGACTTCAGCTGTCCAGACAGGAGAGGGTTAAACATGCAAATTTAGAAACGTGTCCAGCATGAAGTCACTATCAAGCTCTGCACACTCACACTCACACACACACATATGCAAACACTTGTCCTACTCTCACACAAGTACAAATAAGCAACACAGTCGTATTATCTTGTCCAAGAAGACATGTCGACACATTCATTGGAAGCAAATACCAGAAGAATCTTATCTTCGCAGCCATTATAGTGCACGGTGTTGTTATAGTCTTACTAAAACAGTGCAGTCCGGCAGAAGAGGAAGACTCAATTCTGTCTATTTGTAGTTCAAATGCTAATAAAACACTCCCACTGCATTACCAGAGTGTGTATTATTGCACTGTAAGGCCTTTTACAGCTTGAGATCAATGAGGAGCTTTTTCAGTAAAGTTAAGAAAGCACCTCGCAGTCACTCTTACCTTCTCATTCTCCTTCTTCTTGGGCAATCGGCTGTATTTGACCATCGCTGCTTCATGCTCTGCAGGAGAAGAGAGAGAAAAGACATGAGGATCAGATAATTACTGCAAACTATAATTGTTTTCTTAAATATATATTAGGATTTGTACTTACCATCAGTCGCAATGCCAAATATTTCCTTCAGTGTGCTTATCTCTGAAACATACAATGTACAGTAGGTTTAGTACTGTATACTGACTGTGCAATATCATTACTACTCAGGTGTAATTCATACTGTGCAATATTTTCAGGTGGAATTTCATTTCATTCTCACTGTGCAATATCATTTTTCCACTTGTGCAATTTTTTAAGTCTGTTTATTGTCAATTCTGTATATACTGCTCCTATTTTTATACTTCCTTCTATTTAAATGGTTCATAATTTGTTTCACTTTGTTTAGCTCTTGTTTTACTGTGTTAGCTGATGCTTCTTGTTTTTTTGCACTTTCCCCTTTGCTGCTGTACACTGCACATTTCTAATAAAAGGAACATCTTATTTTATCTTAATGCGCTATTTCACATTTCCCACACAGTTTACCAGAGGTGATAATCTGACTGCCCACTCCTCAACTAGTTGTTGTACTGCTCAATTCGCCGTTTGTATGCCCAGTCAATTTGGGTAACACAGTTATGTTTAGCCCAATTTTACTGCATTGTCCTGCTACTTTCATGTTTGGTAATCCTCTCAGAAAGAAGCTAGACATCCTGAGATCTTGAAATCTTATTCTTGGCCAGCTGCATCCGAATCCGAATGAAACACACAGGAAACAAAACAGCTTCTCCTCTGACAACCTAGCAGTTACCAGTTAGTCATTTTCTCCTGGAGAACCAGTCCTTAAATCTTATTATTTTGCCAGCGATATTGTGAGCGTTAATATAGCATCAAACAACTATTGTATATGTAATGATATAGAGCAGTAATGTCTACCTGAGTAGAGAATGAAGTCTCTCTCTCTCTCTCTGTGTGTGTGTGTTGTAATCACAGCTTCTTTAGATCTAGTGACCTACAGGGGTTAAGGCGTTGACCATGAACCACAACATCCCCGGTTTGAGTGTCACTGGGGACCTTTGTCATTCCCTCTCCTCATTTTGTGTCATGTCTCGACTATTAACTTGGTAATAAAGGCATAAAATACTTTTTTAAAAAAAAGTATTCTGATATGTTTTCAGTGTGTGTGTGTGTGTGTGTGTGTGTGTGTGTGTGTGTGTGTGTGTGTGTGTGTGTGTGTGTCCCTACCTGTAAGGTCTTTCTCTCGGAACTGGATCAAGGGGAAAACCATGCTGTCGGCCATCTGGTTGGCGAGCTCAGAGTGGAGCGAGTTCAGCTGAACCACACAAAACAGATTATACAAAAATAATCAAGCGCTGCACAAGGACACAAACGGAAGATGTACCCCTCGCCAGACATCTTGAAGGGATTTCAATTTATTTTTATACGTACAGTACAGTGACATTTGCTGTTTATTATTCTTGCAGCAAGCTGGAAAGTAACATTTTCAGTGAAATGGGTGCATAACTGCAGACAATGCCTCTGCTACATCATAAAAAATCCCATATTGGGAGAACAGATTTCTTGAAGAGCGTAATAAAACCTTCTGTTTACTCCGATATTGGGAAAACAGGGCACACATATCGCTCACACACACACAAGCAAATCCTGCTATAATTCTCTCTGCTTATCAACACACTCCAGCAGCTAACAAGATGACATACAGGTTAATCTGAGCGATTTAGCAGGTGCTAAAGTTCACAGGATTAGGTGCAGCATTAGGCCTAATTCTCATTGTGAAATGAGTTCCCCCTCTGTAAATCATGAGGTAAAGGTCAAGCAAACAATCAACCTGCGTCCTCTGAGCATATGCATGTGTGGACTGATGTGGTCTAAATCCTGTTGAGTGCTGACTGGGCAGGCTTGTGGACTCCCGCCATGTCTGACAGAGAGAAGCCCATCTGTTTTGTCTATATACCTACACACCCCTCCTTCATCCATCCATCCATTCACCCACCGCTGCCTCCCTCCAGCCATCCATCCGGTGCGATAGTAATCACATCCACCTCACCATTTCCCCTCTTAGCGTCGGTATAGAATCAGTACTGGTCTTACAGCGAGGGTAGTACTCAGGTCTTTTCATTGAGGTCATTTTCAGCAGCGTGCTCGGGGAGCGCAGGTGCAATTTCCTTTGTAACATGATAAAGAACCAACGAGTGACCGTGCAGTAGTTTATCATCCCCTCGCTTCTGCCGTGAGTACACACACGCACACGCACACGCACACGCACACGCACACGCACACACAAACAACTAAACTGAAACTCACCTCCACTACAGTTTTGGCAAAGTTCTGCAGCGTGGTGATTACCTCTTCATCACCTTTTCCAAGGGCAAAATTCTTGACGGAAGAAGAAGAAGAAGAAGAAGAAGAAGAAGAAGAAGAGGGGAGGGGGAACGAGTTTAAACAATGAAACTGCATGATGTAGCATAGATCTGGCCTGTACTAAAAAAAATAGCCTTTTCTGCCAGGATGTCTGGCACATCTCTTTCATGGAATAAGGCCAAAGATGCTAATAAACCCCATGCTGGGATGCTGAGTTTTAAGCCTTGATTAAAGGAGCTAACAGTGCATCCATTACAGGTCATTGCATTTTTTACCACCTAACATCCACTCTGCAATCCAGACTGTGTTCCAGCAAAGTCAACTGATGCACATACAGTATTCTTCTTTTTTTGGCATGATTTAATAGAGCTTCTCTGTTGTCTTCAGCAACTAAATTGTTGTTGGCTGCATAAAACAAGACCCCATGATCGACTACCAACAGAGAGGCACGTCTACTTCAAGGTTATTCCATGCACAGAGATTTCATTAAGACACACCTGCAGAGACGAGGTGTGGCAGGCAGACACAATGCAAACTCACACATGGAAAGAAAGTTCAAATGAAAATGAAGATCTGATGTAAACATTTTTTGAGGGAATATTATTTGAAGATTGTGGTTTTGTTTTTACTTCACACTTTACATGTTCAATGCGATTAACAAACTAGACTCCAACTGGCAACCTTCCAGTCACAAGCTTCTCCAGCCTTTAAACTCCATTACCCCAGAATACAATACAGCTCAGGAGAGGGTTCTCTCTGCAGAATAATGGTGGAGAATAACGTGTAAAAGGTCCAATTGGAACCCAAACGTTGGTTAAAACAAATTGTGAGTAGTGTCTTCCAACAGCAGTGTGCAGGATTTTCTCCATTCAGTTAGCTTTCTTGTTCAACTCCTGCGTGCCTACACACAAGAATTCTGCTAATGGGACTATCCAAGTAGTTAAATCAAACTATTGTCTTAATCCGATTACTCTGTGTTTGTGTGCATGCATGTAAACGTAGTCAGTGTATAGCTGGAAATATTCATATTTCATTAATTTTTTTCTATAATTTCACTTTAAACTGTTGTGTGAATTTTGTACTAAAGTTCTTAATTAAATGAGAAAATACTTTTCTTTTGTCCAGTATTCAATTATTCAAACAGGAGTATACATAAATAGGCTTTATACCATGTGATTGTTTCATATTTCTCTATTGAATTACCAGAAAACACGCTATACATATATCATTATGAAGATATCAAAAGACCTATAACGGGACAGAAGATTTTGTCCATATCGCCAGCTCTATCTAATAGATGTGTCTCTTTTTGTTTTGTTTTAGCACATTGGCAGAGATACTTTAATTATTTCACCCACGCTAGCTATGGGAATACAAGTTTGCAAAAAAAAAGGCCACAAAACACTTGACGCACTACTCGCTGCTGCTTGTTAAGCTCATTGCTTTGAGAAAATGGTAACAACTGATATCATATCTGGACTATGGTGGCTGGCCAGTCAGAGAGCAATGTTCAGAGAAACTGCAGTAGGAAAATCCTGAAACAATAAAAGCTACCCATACACTTACTTTCTTCTCATAATCCAGAAGTTGCTGTGAGAGCTGCTCCGTGGCCAATCCCATCTCACTCTGTAGGAGACAGATAGAGGAGAAAAAAAAGCAAAGTTAACAGACTGGCTTACTCAGGATTTGTCAGTGTAGCTTCTACATTTGTCATTTTCTCTTTAACCCTTAAAGGAATAAAAGAAAAATAAATGGACAACAGGTGAATCAGGGTTCACATGAAAACTGAAATTCCTTTGAAAAAGCACAAGGTGAAGGGTTATATAAATGCCAACTCTACCGGTGAAGAATTATTGGTTCAGAAAAGGTCTGACGTCACGTTACATAAGCTGTGTATGTTTTCAGGAGAAACATGAAGCATTTATTGTGCACGTTGCTCAATTTGGCATCATCTTCTACAGAGAACAAAGAACAGCAAAGTCAAAACTATCTGCACCCTGACAGCACGAGAAGAGTTTCACACTACTTACTCCACATCACACTTTACTGAGTAAATTGTACAGCAAAATGGCACAATGTAACACGACTTGAGCTGCAGAACTGAAGGTTTCTCTGCTCTTCTTACAAGAGACTTCAGTACGTAATGTTTCATTCATCAGTTTGCATTTTTGCAGATATAATATCCTACTTTGGTATTGTCTATCCCAGGGGTCAGCAACCTTTACTATCAAAAGAGCCATATTAGGCAAAAAAAAATCAAAAATAATAATCTGTCTGGAGCCGCAAAACATTTGATCATTGTGATGAAGGTAACAGTTTATAGTCTAAGTATATAGTATATAAGTCTAATGCAGTGAGGGCCAAAGAGACAATGTACTACGGAGTATTAGGGCCACATTGAGGGGAAAAACATCTGAGATTTCCAGAATAAAGTCAGAATATTAGGAGAATAAAGTCATAACTTAACGAGGAAAAAAGTCGTAACATTACGAGAATAAAGTCATAATTTTACGAGAAAAAAAGAAAATAACACGTAAAATTATTACTTTATAATATTATGACTTTATTTTCATAATATTACGACTTTTTTCTCGTAAACTTATGACCTTTTTCTCATGGTGTTATGACTTTATTCTCTAAATCTCAGATTTTTTTTTTTTCCTCAAAGTGGCCCTAATACTCCGTCGTACCGTCGTACGATAGAGCTACAACAATGATAAATAAAAATGAAAATGTAAACAAAAAACAGTTATTCATTTCCATTTTTAAAAATCCACAGGGAGCCACTGGAGAGGAGCTGAAGAGCCTCATGTGGCTCCGGAGCTGCAGGTTGCTGACCCCTGATCTATTCAAAAGCATCATCTTCTCTTCAGTGCAAACCAAATCACTGCTCTATAGTAGTTCCATAATGCAAATGTTTAACCCAAAATCATCTTCAAACCAGGCAAATAAAGTTATGAATCCTGTTCAGATTTGATTGTGTTTGAACAGAACACGTGTGGCTGATTAACAGAGTCACACACAGCTAAGGGAACAGAGTGTGCTGCGTATGTGCATCTGTTTGTGTTTTGTTTTTAGTACCTGGGCTCCGAACACACGCTGCATCGACTGTAGCAGCTGGTTGGTGTAGTCTGTAAGCATCCCAGCATCTTCCTCAAACACACTGAGCAAGGAGCGAGTCTGTGAAACAAAACGTTCATTTGATGAATATGACAACAGGACGACCAGTCTGTCTTACTTTATAACAATAGTCGGTGCCCCAATGAACACTGAAACAGGTTTTACTTGCTGGAATCATTCCTACTGTTTAAAGGTCCATATTGTAAAAAGTGAGATTTTCAGGTCTTTTACATTATAAAGCAGGTTTAAACCTGCAGTAGGCAGTATATTTTTGGCATCATTGGGCAAAAATTCCATGGTCCGGTCATGTGACTGGTACTTGGCATTCCTTCACCAGATTTCACAATGGCGGCGGCGTCACAAACTTTCTCATTTTCCAGCTAAACCGTACACTACAAGATGATTCTGAGAACATCTGAGGAGAGAAATAGACATTAACGTAACAGAATATTGATTCATATTTGATCAGCGCTGCCTAGTTTGACCGTTTGGTCGGAGTTCAGAGTGATTGACAGCCGGCTCTCATAGACGGCAGCTGGACAGCAGACCTCAGATCAGCTCTTACTGCTTGTTTTCCTCCGGTAAGTGAAATCTTGCAGATGCTGTTAGGAGCACCGGAGGACACAGAGGAACAGGATTTTTTTCAGGTTACCTGTTTCATGTACTTCTGTCACGATATAGCGACCGTGTTATAAGAATAACTTTTTTTTAAATCATATTTGCTCTGATCTTGCCTACTTTAGCTTTAACTGAATAAACAGGAAGAAATAATCAGCAGATTAATCAAAAATGAAAATAACTGTTAGTTGCATCACTAAATCATACTGAGGTGTGTATTAGCCTTGGACCAACAACTCATTATCCAAATGAGTTTATGTTTTAACCATAATTGACAATCAAATGGGTGTGTTTATTACATTACGACAATTCGGGTGGAGCTGGGCATATTGTAATTGTGTCAAATGTTCCTTTTTGTACACTACATGTATATACTGTAGTACCTAAGTTAAAAAACAAACACAATCTGAGGTTTGGTGGTTATAAAGAAGAAAGAAAAGAGGACATAATGAGTGAAAGAAATGAGAGTATCTGCAGTACGCAGAGGCACATTATGAAAGTAGAGCTTTCAAGTGAAACTAAAAGGTATAATGATTTTACTACAGGCTGGCTATGCAAACATGGCAAAAATCCTGTCTGGGTGTAGTTTTATTTCCATAAACAGGTGCAGCAAGGCAGGCAGGGCAGATACGGTAGAGGAGGAACACACCCATCGGCTTAGAAAGTCTGTTTACACTTCACTCCAGTTGACTTTCGCCACACAGTTGGATTGAGAACCATTTCACACCACAATATGGAATATTGTCAACCTCAGTTGTGTTTACATTTCACTGTAGCAAGACATATTTCTTGCTATGTGAAACTGCATTTTGAAGCAGTAGAGAGAAATAACCCTCCAGCATGGGGTGCACTTAAAGCAGAACCATCAAAGAGGTCAGCCCTATTTGGGGGGGAAAGAGTGATGCAACAGACAACAGCAGTAAATACAGGCTGCATTATAGATGTGCATGCATGATAGCAAAGACTGTATTCTACTTCTCCATCACTGACATCCATGCATGAGGCCTAACTTCCATACTGCTGCACTCCAGACCTATAAGCATCAAACAACATATGGTATTCACTACTGACAGCTTCCCACTGCTGCTGTCCTGTTTCAAAGCTATTGACTGCAATTCCAGCATCCAGATAGTCCGATAATGGAAACCCCTCCCACATTATGTGATTCAGGCCCAGTTCGGCTCCAGGACTGGGTCTGAGCCCCAAAATCTAACTTCATACGACACTGGAACATAAAACAGATTGCAGGAGAGTGATAGTGGTTGAGCTATGGTCGAGACATCTTTCACAGTGATGTGGCTAGACCTGTTTGGGGGGGGGAAGAGTGATGCAACAGACAACAGCAGTAAATACAGGCAGCATTATAGATGTGCATGCATGATAGCAAAGACTGTATTCTACTTCTCCATCACTGACATCCATGCATGAGGCCTAACTTTCATACTGCTGCACTCCAGACCTATAAGCATCAAACAACAAGGCAGGCAGGCAGGGCAGATACAGCAGAAGAGGAACACACCCATCAGCTTAAAGTCTGTTTACATTTCACTCCGGTTGACTTTCGCCACACAGTAGGATTGAGAGCCATCTCACACCAAAACAGAAATCATCTGGAATATTGTCAACCTCGGTTGTGTTTACATTTCACTGTAGCAAGACATATTTCTTGTTAGGTGAAACTGCATTTTGAAGCAGTAAAGAGAGAAATAAGCCTCCAGCATGGGGTGCACTTCAGCAGAACCATCAAAGAGGTCAGCAGGACAGATAATAATGCACTATACTCATTTTTAACAGTCTCTTCTGCGCTATATTCACTTTTTTAATAGTCGTGTATCACAGCTGTTACCCTGCACTGTATTCAGTTTTAACAGTTTTCTTCATCTCCTTGTATTTTTATATCTGGTATGTTTTTTTTGCACTTTGTACAACTAACTTTTTTACTGCCTTTTTACTAACATGTTTTGCACTATGGAACTGTGATGCTGGAAACTTGAATTACCCTCAGGATTAATAAAGTTAATATTTATCTACCCTCTCTATTAATAAAGTTAATATCTATCTATCTATCTATCTATCTATCTATCTATCTATCTATCTATCTAATATATGGTAGTAAACTGAATATTTTGGGGATTTAGGACAGACAAAGCAAGCATATTGAAGATGTCCTCTTAGAATCTAGGATATTACAATGTGCATGTTTCACTACTTTATGACATTTTGTAGAAAAAAACTATTAATCTATTAATTGAATAATCAGGAAAATAATCAGCAGACTGATCAAAAATGAGTTTATGTTTTTACCATAAATGATTATCAAATGGGTGTTTATTCCATCAGGACAATTCAGGTGGAGCTGGGCATATTGTAATTGTGTCAAATGTTCCTTTTTGTTTGCTTTTTGTACAACAGTGTACTGAGCACTACATGTATATACTGTAGTACCTCAGTTAAAAAACAAAAAGTGAAAAGAGGACATACTGAGTGAAAGAAATGAGAGTATCTGCACTATCTATCTAGCCCTGTTTGGGGAGGGGGGGAGTGATGCAACAGACAGCAGTAAATACAGGCTGCATTATAGATGTGCATGCATGATAGCAAAGACTGTATTCTGCTTCTTCATCACTGACATTCATGCATGAGGCCTAACTATCATACTGCTGCACTCCAGACCTATAAGCATCAAACAACATATGGTATTCACTACTGACAGCTCCCCACTGCTGCTGCTGCCCTGTTGCAAAGCTATTGACTAATTCCAGTGGAGTCCGATAATGGAAACATCCCTCCCACATTATGTGATTCAGGCCCAGTTCGGCTCCAGGACTGGGTCTGAACTCCTAAAATAACTTCATACGACATTGCAAGAAAAAACAGATTGCTGGTACTAGTACTGTGACAAGCAGTAGCTTTGTAAACACAACACACGGACACAAACGCAGATAATTATGATTAGTAGTATAAACTAGAGCATTGTTTATAGCCTGAAGGTGCAGCCACTCCTGTCAGAGGACTACATTCCCATCACAATGTGTTAATTTAGGGACATATTTCTTGTTAGGTGAAACTGCATTTTGAAGCAGTAAAAGAGAGAAATAACCCTCCAGCATGGGGTGCACTTAAAGCAGAATTCATCAAAGAGGTCAGCCTGTTTGGGGGGAAAGAGTGATGCAACAGTAAATACAGGCTGCTTTAGATATGCTTTCATTCTTCTCCATCACTGATATCCATGCATGAGGCCTAACTTTTATACGTGCTGCACTCCAGACCTATAAGCATCAAACAACATATGGTATTCACGACTGACAGCTCTCCACTGTTGCAAAGCTATTGACTAATACATACAGTACAGGCTGCATTATAGATGTGTATGCATGATAGCAAAGACTGTATTCTACTTCTCCATCACTGATATCCATGCATGAGGCCTAACTTTCACACTGCTGCACTTCAGACCTATGCAACAGACAACAGTAAATACAGGCTGCCTCAGATGCACATGCATTCTTCTCCATCACTGATATCCATGCATGAGGCCTAACTTTCATACGTGCTGCACTCCAGACCTATAAGCATCAAACAACATATGGTATTCACTGCTGACAGCTTCCCACTGATGCTGCTGCTGCCCTGTTGCAAAGCTATTGACTAATACATACAGTACAGGCTGCGTTATAGGTGTGTATGCATGATAGCAAAGACTGTATTCTACTTCTCCATCACTGATATCCATGCATGAGGCCTAACTTTGCTGCACTCCAGACCTATAAGCATCAAACAACATATGGTATTCACTACTGACAGCTCCCCACTGCTGCTGCTGCCCTGTTGCAAGTCCGATAATGGAACCCCCCTCCCACATTATGTGAATCAGGCCCAGTTCAGCTCCAGAACCGGGTCTGAGCCCCTAAATCTAGCTTCATATGACACTGGAACATAAAGAGTGCAGGAGAGTGCTAGTAGTTGAGCTATGGTCCTGATATCTCTCACAGTGATCACAGCTAGCTCAGTAACAGCAGTATGTGAGGAGGGAGGAGCCCAGCTGAGACACAACAAACACAACACACAGACACATTAACGCAGATAATTATGATTAGCAGGATAAACTAGAGCTTTGTTTATAGCCTGGAGGTGCAGCCACGCCTGTCAGATGACTACATTCACATCACAATGTGTTAATTTAAGACTACCACAACAACAGGATATTGTTTTGTGTTGCTAGTTAGCTAACTTCAGAGCTCCTAACGTCTCTTCTTTATGACAGTTTATGTCTTTAAATGTGATTAAAACCCCCAAACACAGACCTACCTGAGGACTGTCCTGCAGGGCGTCCTCCAGGAGCAGTTTGTGATGAACGGCCGGCATCTTGTTAGCGGTGGAAGAAGAGAAGAGGAGGAAGAAGAGGAAGAAGAAGAGGAGGAATGGGAGCTTGAATTATTTAGACTCTGTTTCCCAGAGGCCTTTGCGGCGGTGAGATGGAACACGTAGGAGCTGGTGGCGGAGCCAGTGTGACGTCATCATCCACAGCAGCTGTTGAGAGCAGAGCAACTATAGTAAAACAGCTGCATACACACTTTAAATCAGAATCAGAATGAGAATCGTGTTTATTGCCAGGTGTAAGAGGTATGCACTAGGAATTTGCTTTGATTTTGTTGGTGCAAGTAAACAGTATAATAACAAAAGAATAGCTAAAAACGTTAGAATAAAATAAGAATAAAACAATTGAAATTCTACCAATATACAAAATAAGCTATAAACAAAAATAAACATGATATAAACTAGATATTTGTACGGTTTTATATTTAATTTTATTATTTTCTGATGATTTGTTTTATAGCAAAGCTTTTGATGTGCAGTAAGTGGTTGCATTATACTATTAAAGTAGATGTAAGCTAGGTCGTTTATCATTTCAATATCAACAGTGACCCCATGTGGACATTATTTAGAACTGCACAGTTTAAAATCAAAATAAGATATTCACCTCTTGCACAATACAATACTATTTCAAGGTCGAAAGATACCACATATCAAGAATATGAGGTTGACCAAAGGTTGAACAGTAAATATACTCCATTGCAATTAAAAGTTATACTTTATAAATGTTACGTAAAAGTTGCACATGTAAATGTGCAATAACACGTTGGTCACATGTAAATACTGTAAATCTACTGTTACGAATATGTGCAATAACATGCTGATCACTCTGTGCAATAATTATATGATGCTGTGCTTATATGATGCTTGTTTTGTAGTTTTAGTTATTTCTGTCCACATGCAACGTCAAAATGAAGAGGAATCTAGATGCATAGAATTACCTGTAGACCTCTGTAGATATGATCATTAAAATGTTTGTTGTGAGGCAATAATCTGGGGATTATTTTTGGTAAAATAAGTGGATACGCAGTATATAATACATAGCCGAGAAGTACTATAAGCCTTTTAAAATCACATCTATTTACTAAGTCCTGGAGTTAGTCATCATCCAGCTCTCGTCTTGTTTTGTCTCAGTCACAATCGTCTAAATTATAAACAGAGCATGTGATGCACTGAATATTGTCAGAGCTTCTGGCTCTCTAATGACTTCACACTTCTTACAGAGGCTGCACACATCCGGGAAAATAAAAGAAGAATCCCTCCCTTGACTGATCTCATCCTGGATGATAAATTGAGCTGTTGTGCGCTCCAAATGTCAGAAAATTCTAACGGACTGTGTTCTTTAAAGGTCCCACATTATGCTAATCAAGTTTCAGGTTCATACTTGTATTTTGTGTTTCTACTAGAACATGTTTACATGCTGTAATGTTCAAAAAAAAACTTTATTCTCCTCATACTGTCTGCCTGAATATACCTGTATTCACCCTCTGTCTGAAACGCTCCGTTTTAGTGAATTCCAACGGAATTGCAATGGAATTGCGTTGCTAGGCAACAGTTTGGGTCCATGTTTACTTCCTGTCAGCTGATGTCATTTACATCCACTGCAACATGAAATAAACTGGGACACATTTAGAATGTTTATGTTTAAAACCTGTAATGGTCTAAATATTGTTTATTTGTGACATCACAAATGGACAGAAATCCTAACGGCTTGTTTCAAACGTGTAATTTCTGAATACAGGCTGTGTGTATTTCTCCGTATATTGAGCGCTTTGATAGTTAAACAGAATTTATATATCACTTAAACCTACTTTATAATATAAAAGACCTGAAAATCTCACTTTTTACAATATGGGACCTTTAAATAAAATAGTCTGTTGACATACTGTAAAGTTATCTTCTAGCTTTGGAAATGAGTTATTTTCATAAATGGATTAAAAATGGGGAGCATTTTTTCAAATAAGTATGTTTCAGGATGGATTTTCCTTGAAAAAGAGCAATATTTTTGAGGGCTGACAAATCGATGACTTTTTATAGGTAATTTGAAAAATAAATAAAATAAAAAATAAAACAATAGGTGCCCAAAATACGAAATATTATACAGTCAATAAGTGTATTTGGAATTAGCTGTTAGTGATACCATACTGATAATATTGGAGTCAAACAAGGATTAGACTTGTTGCCATATACAGTATATTTTACTACAGAACAGCAGCTATATGTTGGGTAAACTTATATATCATCTCATAACTTCTATTAAAGAGTTAAATTCAAGTTGTTTGGGGCCTCCATCCTAACGCAACCATTAATCTAATATGAAGTTTTAAGAGCTTTTACTTAAAACAAGTGTACAATGAAGTGAACTATAGTAACTTCACCTGTTTCCAAGGCAATCTAATCTATTTTGAAGACCTGCAATAAAACCTCGTTGTTAGGAAGATAACTTTATTATCTCAGGATAATGTCACTTAAAAGATGTAACATTGAAATCGTCTAGTTATTTGACTTTATCCAAGACATTTTAGGTTTCAATAATAGTCTAATTGTCGTGTTAAGATGGTCGTATCTTGTTTGTGTTGTGTCTTGATAATGTAGGCAAGCCGTGACAAGCAGCTCATCAAGCTCCCAGGCAGCCGGAGCAGGAGCACATTCCTTCCTCCCCAGTGGACTTGGGTTGTTTAATTGGCTAAGTTCATGGCTCTAAATTAGATAAGGCAATTCAGTCGTGGCTTTGTTTGCTGGCTCGGCTATAAGTCTGGCCTATAAAAAGAGATGCTTGATGTCAGTGGAACTAACCTGGATTTAACAAAGCAGTGATTCAGCTGACGGAGGAAACACACCTTCAGGAGAATTGTTAGAGTGCAAAAGCTCATGTGAGTGGGACAGTGTAGGCCGACATCTTACAAGAACACGGCATTACAAGTCAATTATTGTACACTTTGTAGAGAAGCTGCTATACAGCTGCTGCTGGGGGTAATGTCATTAGTTTTGCAGGTATTTAGTCATAAACCAAAGTAAAAACAAACTAAAAATTTGACCTGATGATGGCACCAGATGAAAAGTGAATGTGTAGTTTCAAATTTCACTGCAATCCATATAATAGTTTAGACATTTAACAAACAAAAAAGTCACAAAGGTCAGTAGGATTCATCCTATGGAGTTCATAAATGTCTTTAGAAACTTCAAATAATCCGAATCTGAATCTGAAAAAGTAGTTGACATATTACAAAAACTTATCCTAAATGTAAAAACGTCAATTTGCCGTTTGCCGAGATGGAAGAGTCTGAGGTGTAGGACATCCCGCCTCAGGAACAGCACGTACCTTGATGCTATTAGGCACCTAAACTCTAATGCACAGGCTCTTTGCAGGAGGTAATTAAGCTCCAGCTAACACGCACTTTAGGAACGCTTTGCACTAGACACTTTAGGGGAAATTGCAATAGCACAAGGCTCTTCACAGTATTTCAGCATTTTAGGATTGTGTTGGTTTGAATGATTGTATAAATGAATGTGGTTGTCTCCTATGTACAAAGATTTTAACGTTTTGTTCTACTACATGAAATAGACCAGGATCCGAAATGTCCAACTCGTGAATTTTGAAGCTTTTACATGTTTTAAAAAGGGCGGTAGCTAGCAAGTGGCTAAATGAGACTATTAAACGTCATCATGCCGAACACTAGTCTGCCGTCTGGTGGTGACGTGAAGTCATGTAACCATGGTGAAGTTCGTTTATAACGTTAGCTTACTTCTGCTCATTGCATTTGTGCTTCATTTGTGGAGATCATCTTGCTGAAAAAAACGTGCAAATATCATAAACGTTTGTTTGCCACAGAGTTTATTTTCTGCATTAATCCCAAAACCCAATGGAGATATTCCATCGACTATTTGTGGAGGGAACCAGGGCGATGCTAACTTCCTGGTTGGCCTATAAAAATACGTCATCCCTGGAGCGCTCTATTATGACGGGAGTAAAGGAGGAAGTCAGGTGACGACAAGAGCGAGATTGTCTGTGTAGGGAGGAGGTTGTGGTAGATGGATCAAACAAACACAGGACTTTCACCTATAAACAAAAAGTCAACGCGGACTTATTTTAAGATACGTAGATAAGTAACATACTTACGTCATGTACATAACGTACTTTCGTAAGTTATGTAACAAACATATAACCATGATCAGTTCCTAAACTTGACCAAGTAGTTTTGTTTGAATTCACGTTAACCACGTGTTGAAGGCTATCAGACTACCTTGCACGTTGAATGACGCGTAAGGGATTTGTTAAAAAGTGATGCAAAGGGGTCGTGACTGATCGTCAGTAGCGTGACGAGTTGTGAGTGAGAACGTGTCGGTATACGAGTCGTTCCAGGATTTTAGCTACGGAACATGATTTCATTTACTAGTAAACAGCATCTCGTGAGAGCCTGTACGGGGACCTGTGGAAACCACAATTAGCCGCTCTTTGTTTTTCCACAAGAAAACAGGAACGGGGAAATTCAGATATTTGCTTGGAGGCTTTGTCAGAGACGGACCATGACACACTGAAAACTTCTCATAAAATCAAAAAACAACATCATAAGATTACACCACTGACTGAATGTCATCCTGCCGTCTAAACTGCCCTCATATGACTCGCGCTAATCTCGTCAGAGCGTACGATGGTGATGGCGTGACTGAGGAAGAGAAAGAGATTGAACCGGGGTTTATTGGGGTCTTTACACTGACCTACGCGTGACCCCTCGTGGTTTCATTACAAGGCTTTTCAACTTCTCACTCAGTGACTGTCAAGAGCTCAAACAAGTGTGTGTGTGTGTGTAGCATGAATAAAGGTCCTCTTTGTTTCAGCGCACAAAGACAACTTGAGGATTTTACAGGATGTCACACGATACGAACACGCACTGATATATTGATGCCCCTTAAATGTATTTCATTTTTTTCTCCCCACCTTTATATTTATATATATATGTATATATGTATATACATATATATATATATATATGAAAAGGAAGCTTGCTATTGGTTGAGTGTCACCTCATCCTCCTCCTCCTTTCCCCTGGTTTCCCGGGCAACCATGTCAGGGTGGAGGAAAAGAGCAAATCATGTGAGGGCACAGCATCCTTCTCTCCCCTCTCTCCCCCCTCTCTCTTTCTCTCTCTCTCATCCTCTCTCCTAGTGTGTGTGTGTGTGTGTGTGTGTGTGTGTATAAAAGCCTCTCTTTCCATGCTTTCACTTCACTCTCAGCTCCCCGTTGCTTTGCAGAGAGGATATAGGCGCGAGACTGAAGAGAGGGGAGGGACACACACACACAACCAAAAGGAGATCCCTGTGTTACAGTGGGAGAGACAGTTCTTTCTTTGACCTTCTTCCTCTCCCAACGTCTTCTGGGTTTCCCTCCTTCTTCTTCTTCTTCTACATCATCATCTTCCTCTTTTTTAAGCGTCTCCACTCTGCCTGGACGGTGGCTGCATCGATGCAAAATGGGTTGTGGCAATTCCTCAGCCACCAACACCTCAGGAGGGGGTGAGTGTTTTTAAGGAATCTATATGTGTGTGTGTGTGTGTGTGTGTGTGTGTGTGTGTGTGTGTGTGTGTGTGATAATGAATGAGAATATGAGGGAGAGCTGTCACTGTATCTGCACCAAGGGGGAGATGGTGTTTTGAATGTAAATGAAGTGAGTCGGGGTTACCCTTGCATTCAGTGTGTGTCCTCCGATGTGTGTGTGTGCATTTCATTCATAAATAAATAGACAGCTTAGCTGTACATCATGCATGTTTGTGTCTCAAAATGACAGCAGAAATGATTTGTTTTACCCCCCCAGTGTTCATCAGTTTGTCCGACTCAGTACTGTGTGTATGCGTGCAGTGGTCTCCTAAAGCTGTGGGTGGTGGGTCGATCATGAAGGGTCTCCCATATCCTAATACAAGACACCAGAGTATAGTAGCCTCAGGAATGAACCACTTTGACTTCTACATTGACACAAAAGCTCACAGTTGTTGTTCTTTCTTTCTCTTGTGTTGGTGTTTGCTCTGGTTTCAGTGGATATTGAGTGTGAAAAACAAGCAGTGACATTCACCCGCCTTTGATCAATGAGCATGTTTCATTCATAAAGCCCCGGAGGACACATCGGAGCGGTGAAAACACTGCATCTCGTGGTTATACTAACGCTCACACAGATATTTATTTGTGGCTTGTCCTCAGATAACACACACACACACACACACACACACACACACACATCTCTCAGTTAGTTTTATCCTGATACAATACCTGTTTTTAAATTATACCCAACAATGAGGTTACTAATTAGATTGAAGTATCTGCAGGATTACCTCACCACCACTGCTGCCCATTAAGGCAGTATGGTGTGTGTGTGCTTGTGTAAATGTGTGTTGCAGGTATCTAATCAGTGCTCACCAGGCGTGTTAACAGAGCCACAGACAGCCACTGGGAAGACCCAATGTTGTCTTTAAATTTGATCTACTTTGAGGATACAATGTCTGTAAAACAACAGAGTTTGTTGTGAGTGCGTCTGTGAAAACCAGCAGCTGGTTCCATCTCTGTGCAGCAGGGCAGGTCTTGTCCATTTTTTCCGCTCCTTCTTAGAGGTCAGTGTTCAGCACAATGTCAAGGACGCGTGACAGCCTGTCACTTTGACAAATGTCGACTAATGGTCGCACTTGTTTGTCCACGCCAGCTGACACCAGGCCAGAGTCACTATAGAATTAAAATAGAAGCACCCCACTGCTCCTATATGATACTATTTTACCCCAGGATGTATAATTGTGTCACTACACATTTGTGTTTCATGTTTAAATGTTTATGTGGTAACAGTATTTTTACCCCTCCTGATTATCTTTTACATGCAGTATATAAACATTTAATAATGACAAATCTGCTGCTTTATGCAAATGTATGTATATATTTATTATTGTAAATCAATTACCAACACAAAACAATGACAGATATTGTCCAGAAACCCTCACAGGTTCTGCATTTAGCATAAAACAATATGCTCCAATCAGAACATGTCAAACTGCAGCCCAACAGGCAACAACAGCTGTCAGTGTGTCAGTGTGCTGACTTGACTATGACTTGCCCCAAACTGCATGTGATGATCATAAAGTGGGCATGTCTGTAAAGGGGAGACTCGTGGGTACCCATAGAACCCATTTACATTCACTGATCTGGAGGTCAGAGGTCAAGGGACGCCTTTGAAAATGACCATGACAGTTTTTCCTCGCCAAAATTTAGCGTAAGTTCGGAGCGTTATTTAACCTCCTTCAAGACAAGCTGCTATGACGTGGTTGGTACCGATGGATTCATTAGGTTATTTGAGTTTCACATATCTTCACTTTAGCATTGAAACAGCCTTCTACAACCTCTGAAAGATCGATTGTGTTAATGCGTTAAAGAAATTAGTGGCGTTAAAACAAATTTGCGTTAACGCGTTATCATCGCGTTAACTTTGACAGCCTGAAATTGCGATATAATGCGATAAGAAAGGCGATATATTGTGATTTTTAAAACAAATTTTAGAGAAAACTGTCATAGTATAAAGAACACACTTCCATATGCATAACAAAAAGTTTTGTTTTTTTATGCGATCAGAACAGAAGGGTCTGCATTTGCATTCCTCACAGTCACTGTGTGTGTTTTTAAGAATCAATACAGTATCACAAAAACATAATATCACGATACTCAATATTTTTTACACCCCTAGTATTAACAGATTTAATGATAATACAGTTAAAAAAACTGTTGTGATAATATATAATATGTCTTCATGGGAGAAATTATAATATAATTAAATTCTACTTGTTCTTATATGTGCTTACAACTAAACCATTTAATACACGTTTATTCATAGCAATGCTAAATATATAAGAATCTTTAAATTTCAAGCTCAAATGACCGCCTCAGTGCGTTTTATACTTCACACTGCTCATCCCTCGACTTATGCACCCAGATGTGCACCCTTGCGGGTATGAATGAGCTTTTGTCCGGCTACTGAATGGGCCCCTGTGTCATGTCAGCAGACTCAAACATTTACCGTGAAAAACAGCACTCTATTCCTTTTTACAAGGATGAAATTCGCTGTCTTTATTGTGTAATGTAGATTCTCCAGTTTCCTGCTCTTACATTGTATTCATGCAGTGCTCTGTTTTGAAGGTACATTTCTACCCTAATGGAACGGAGAATGGCATGAACACACAATTGAAGGGCAGAAATGAGGCTTTTGTTTTGCTGTTTTTCAATGACGTGATACTGTACGTCGAAGCAGGATGTTACATTATCCTCCAACTGAATGCACTGTGATCTCATTTTGATTCAAATCAAGTTTAGTGGACCGCATGTGGTGGTTCAGCCAAAGAACGAGCTGTTGTTGGACCATAAAAGAGTCAAGCAGCGCCGAGACGAGCACAAACGGGTGGAATAAAATGTATTTTGCACGGTGTGCCTTATATCAGTTTACAACTGTTACCCAGCAGAGACAAGCTGCCTATATACTAAAAACCACTATTGTGGATGTAACGCAAACTTAAGCACTGAAATTGACTAAAAATGTCAGTAACCCCTAAACTATTACACTGAACTATGTTGAGTTTTAAAGGTCAATCTAGGGATGGGCATTGCAAACTATGGATGCAGTTTGTGGAATCGGTTCATGGTATGAAATAAACTTTAAATAGTATATAAATAAATAATATTTGGATAAAATTAAGTATTATGGGTAACCATAATCTGCAAAAAAAGAGAAGAAGAAGAAAATACCTATACACTGCACTCTAAGAAAAGAAATCCATAGAAAGACAGATAATGTCTTGGCAGAAAATGACCAGTACATTTTCAAGTTTCAAGTTTATGGACAATTTTGTCAATTTCTGTTGATTTACAGGATGTCCTCTGCACCATTCACGGACACTTCTGTTAATCCTAAAACAGAAAATTCCTGTAGATTTACAGTATATCCTCCGTAACGAGCCAAATAGCAAGCCCAATATATATATATATATATATATATATCTGGTCTTCCTCAGGTAAAACAGGTCGATCTTTTACCTAAAAAAAGGCCATTTAGATACAACTTCAGTATCAGACTGATGGGTGGTTCTCAACCTTTTTGAGTTTTGTTTAGTTTGAACAGCACTTATAGGCGTTGTCCAGTGTGCTCCAGGCTCTGTGAATTTTCGATGCGTTCTGGGACTTTTTTCCCGCCGCCCCCTCTGACCCGCAGGAAATCCCCCGTCAGAAACGCATGCACACACACACTGACTCTCACAAACACTCAATAAAATCTATTCTGATGCAAATGATATCACTGGAACAGGCGGTGTAATTTAAAAAAAACATCCCCCCAGGTCATATGTTCATTTATTTTGCATATGTTCTTTTATTTATTTTTGTCTTCACCACTATCTGGCATCCCACAGAAACTATCTTATGACCCCACTGGTTTAAATTGTAGCCCTGTATTGTATTGTATGCAATCTAATATGCAAAATAACATGTAAATGTTGTGCAACATTTTTTTAAATATATCCCTCTGAAATATTATAAGGAAAAGTAAAAGTAGATTTGAGTGCTTGTGTTAATGTATTTACTCATTTCCCACATTTAAATCTACACATACTGTGTAAATACTGCATCCAAGCCACTACAGCAGGGTGTGCATCTTAATTTGGCCCATCCAGTTGTCAGTATGTTCACTATTATTATACTGCACTGAAGTTGTATAGAGTTTGTCAGGGTGGATTATGGAGGGATATAAAGCTGAACTTTGACACTGCAGAAGAGGGTTTGCATCTTGAATCCTGTGTGTGGTTAAGTTTAGGCAACAAAAACACTTTACTTACAGGGACTGTTTGTAACTTCTTAGACGCATAAATCATTGCGAAAAAAAACAAAAACACTTTGGTTAAGGAAGATATAATGTGTCAGTTAGATGTATAGTAAATGAGCATTGGTTCTCAATTGACTTATCTGGTTAAATAAAGGTTAAATCAAATAAAAATAAAGTAAACACGTCGTGTCTCGTGCTTCAAGTCACTGTTGACTTTTTAAATATTAAACCAAAGACCCTAACCTTTATCCAAGTGCTGTGAGTGTCAAAACATAACCATGAAAAATGTTATCAGGGAACATTTTTGCGACTTGAGATACGTTCAATAAATCCTCATTATGTTGATAATTCAAGTGCCATTTGATGATTAAAGTTTGTAGTATAGAAACAGAATTTCTAGGCTTTGACATCTTGTAGTAATCCAAGCCTGAATATATATTTTGAATTCAGTAAAGGAAGCTGTTAGTCGTCTTTGTTTATGCATAAAGGTTCACATCCCAGGCTGTTGAATGATGGCCTTCGTCAGTGAGGTAACTCTTCAATACTTCTCACAATGAAGATGAATTCAATGGGATCTTTTCTGTATCTGTTTTCAGGGCCAGCAGAAGTCTCCAAAGATGTGTAAGTACTTCAGTCATTTTCTAACTTCTTAAACTATTTATGAAGCTCATCATCTGTGGCCTTTGTACGTTCAGATCACTTAATAAAAGAGCTTCGTTTATCTACCCACGTACTGCAGTATTCATGAAGTCTACGCTGTGGCAAAGTATTTGTAGTACGCTGACATTACACTGATGTTATACAAGTAGGCCAATACAATAATACATCTGAATCTAAAAGTATTTTACAATAAAAGTGAAACTAAAAGCATTCAATTAAAACATAGTAAAAAAACAAACAATTTATGATCCAAAATAAAAATTCAAAACACAGAGCTGGAAACTTCTTTTCACGTTCACACAGATAAATTAATAAATTATTTCAGTGCACATACTTAAACCATCATTGCTGGTTATACACAGCAATCAAAAAACATGTTTTTTTATCATTAAGACAAAGTCCTTATTATGTATATGCATTTAGATATAATTTATATAGTACAATAAGTAAACTAAATGAGGATTGGGCCTTTGAGGCTTTTTTAAAGGTCCCATATTGTAAAAAGCGAGATTTTCAGGTCTTTTACATTATAAAAAGCATCATTATAGTCATTATAAAGCAGGTTTAAGTACTTTATAAATACTGTTACACTATTAAAACGCTCAATATACGGAGAAATACACAGAAATTGTACGTTTGAAACAAGCCGTCAGGATTTCTGTCCATTTGTGATGTCACAAATATACAATATATAGAGCAAATACAGGTATATTCAGACAGACAGTATGAGGAGAATAAAGGTTTTTTTTTAACATTACAGCATGTAAACATGTTTTACTAGAAGCACAAAATACAAGTATGAACCTGAAAATGAGCACGATATGGGACCTTTAAAACAAAGTTTGGCCACTCAACACTTTTTGTTGTTGTTGTTTTTTTGCATTTTATAACTGTGCACTGGGCTTTTGCATTTTAACATAGATGGAAAAGCTTTAATATCTTAATTCAGATCCATTTTAAACATAAATATAATTGAGAATACGATTTAACGTTTATATTGTAATATTATTTCAGTGCTTGCACAGGATTTGTCTTTTTATCCAGAGATTTTGCTGCAAGATTGTGTACAATTATTATTACAATATATTGCGAGATATAAATGTTTGTGATGTCTGCAGTGACTAAATATTTTTGGTATATTGAAGATAGACAGTTAACAAAAACTCCGAGGGGGCACAGCATGCAAACATCTTAAAAGTGTTTCTTTAATTTGATGTATTTTGCTTTGTGTGTGATATTGAATGATTTAGTTCTTTTCTTTATAACGAGTAATAGAAATCTGATTTTAGAAATTAATTATATTTGTGTGTGAGCGTGAATGTGTGTTGTTTAGACACTGTACGCTGGCAGAATGAAGACTTCTAGTCTGATAGATGCAGTAAAAACGTCATCTCTGCTTAACAAAACACCAAAAATACCAGAACTGAATAACACAGACTTCGCTGTGAAAAAAAAAAAGAAAAAGAGAGATTGGCAAGAAAAGAAATGAAAAGATACTTGACCGTGAAAGCAGTTCCCTACTGGCTCTTGTTGTTTAACCACTCTCTCGGTAAAAAAAACAAAAAAAAAACAAAAAGAGTTTCTTGAGGCTTTAGAAAATTCAATTCAGACATTTTTCTGAGAAGTGTCGTGAGGAGGAGGAGGACAGGTTGTCCTTTGCCGTCAACAGTTAGCGTCTATCAAAGCTTTGGGAGGGGCAGCATTTCCAAAGCATTTCCTGGAATCAGTGAGTGTGTGTGTGTGTGTGTGTGTGTGTGTGTGTGTGTGTGTGTGTGTGTATGTAGTGCACATATATGTCTCTCTCTCTGTATGGGTGTGTGTGTGTGTGTGTGTGTGTGTGCTCCTTGATAACCATCTGAGCAGCCAGCACAGGACCCATGAGAGCTGACAACAGCACACCACCGACTCACTGAAGCTAATTACAGCTCACTAGGACTCTACGACACAACAGGAATCTCTTCTTAATGACTCGCCTGCTTAAAGCCACAGTAGGCAGAATGTTTTTGGCATCATTGGGCATAAATTCCATAATAACCTTTCAGCATTTTGTAATTCAAGTGTTCTGAGTAGGGATGCACCCTACTCACGCTCCACCTCACCGATGGTGCGGGCAAGACAGGCCAGTGGTGCGCCCGACCCGGCAGGGCCAGGATCCCACCTCAGCCGGCGCGCGCCGGCCCTCACTTTCATTATGCCACAGGGTTTTGCTTGCACCCTCTGACTCGCGCATGCATTACACTCCTTGGTCCGTGTTTCAGGACGGGTCAGGTGTGGGTGCACTGAGCACAGTTTGCCCCGGTCAACAGTCGCACCGGGAGCCCCGTCACGGTGCGGCAAGGTATGCGGGACTCTCCAGCCTGCCGTGTGTCGCTCACACCCTCCAGCTGGCTGTTAACGAGGCTCTTTTAGCACAGAGAAGTACTCGTATCGGTACTCGGTATCGGCAAGTACCGAAATGTAAGAACTTGTACTCGTACTCGGTCTTAAAAAAAGTGGTATCGGTACATCCCTAGTTCTGAGAGAAAACTAGACTTCTGCTCCTCCTCATGGCTCTGTTTTCATGCTTTCTATCTAGCCTGTGACGGGAGACTTTGACCAATCACAGGTCATTTAATTGAGAGAGCGTTCCTATTGGCTGTGCTCCGGTCATGTAACCAGAACTTGGCGTTCCTTCAACAGATTTCACAATGGCAGCGGCGTCACAAACTTTCTCATGTTACAGCTAAACCGTGCTACAAGATGATTCTGAGAACATCTGAGGAGAGAAATAGGCATTAACGTAACAGAATATTGATTCATATTTGATCAGCGCTGTCTAGTTTCACCGTTTGATCAGAGCTCAGAGTGACTGACAGCCGGCTCTCATAGATGGCAGTTGAACAGCAGACCTCAGATCAGCTCTTACTGCTTGTTTTCCTCCGGTCTGTGAAATCCTGCAGATGCTGTTAGGAGCACCGGAGGACACAGAGGAACGTGATTCTTTTCAGGTTACCTGTTTCATGCACTACTGTCACCATATAGCAACCGTTTTAAAAAAATGTATTTAACTTTATTTATTCATATCTGCTCCAATCCCGCCTACTTCAGCTTTAAATAAAGGTTAAATAAAATAACAAAACAAGAGATTACCGGTACGTGAACACAAAGGGAATAATAATACAAACCCTCAAAAGAGAAATCAATGTCGTTATTTTGCTCGCACTGCTTGAAAAGTAACACACAGTGAATTAGGCGATGCAGCTTCACGTCAGCCCTTAAAAAAAAACAACAAATAAACAACAACAAAAACTGAAAAATGGAGGAAATTGGTTGTTCAGCAGCCTGGTTCCAGACCTGAAACAAAAATTGCCAATTCAGCCTGATCATCAGTTGTTCAGAGCTGATGATGCAGCATACTTCGAATGTTGGTATGCTGGCAAAAGCACTTCCACAGTCCAGTTCTTAATGCTTCCCATCAGTGTGTTTGTTGTTGAGTTTGTTGAGTTTGTTCGTCCTCTGTGCTCCCATAAGAGCTGACCTGACCTGTGCTTCATCTCTCAATCAGGACAGAAGATCCCTCGCCAGACGATGAGAAAAGAAGGTATTTTTGCTATCTTCAGTGCAGTGTGTAATTGCAAAATGCTGTTCCTTTATAGTTTACATATTATGGAATGTGAATATTAATAGGCCTTTTTAAAAGAGGATATTTTGATAAGCACAGGTGTAAATAATAAGATAAATAATGGCTGAGTTTTATTTTAACTTGCAGTTTTATCAAATTAAATTGTATCTGCATACCAAGCATCTTAATGTAATTATGTAATAGGTGCTGGGGTGTCTGGCGTTGGTACGGTAGGTAGGTAGCCTAGGGCCCGTTGCTTTGTCCATAGCTATAACAGCCAAAACCTTCCACTATCACACATCACATTTATACAAGCGGCTATATCGGTGCCTTCAAATGGGGTCGTGTTTACTGTGTTCACGAGAAGAGTCCACATGAACGCCGCCCCCCGCTCTTGTCGTATTCACAACCTCGTAAGCGGAAAGTTTCTGAAAGTTTCTGAGTTCTTGTGTTTGCTGACGACGAATACCGTGGAAATACATTTTTCGGTACATAAGTTATTTCCCTTCCTCCGTTCATGTGAATGAGACCCAGACTGAGGCCAGAGCGCAAGCCATGACGACGGCGTGACATTGGGACCCCGTGACCGAGTCATGTGAACGAGCGGACGCTACTCCGCCAAGATCCGGATACTTTTCCAGACGGAAGTGGAGCCATTTAGGCTTCATGCGCCACTGAGCAACTCTCATAGGAATAAACGGGGCCCCGCCTCCAACGCTGTATCAAGTTCTTTTAATACATCCATGGCTTCTAGACGCTGACAATAACGTTAATATTGCTTAGCAGCGGTGTTCTCACGACGAACCACTTGAACTTCCCATGTTGTAAACACAAGCTCACAAGTTTCATCTGAAGGCACCATATGTCATCAAACTGGGACACATTTGGAAGGTTTACGTTTATGAAATGGTCGATAAAGAGCTAATGCTTCACTGAAAGGAGAAACTGTACTGAACTGAGAAACACCACAATGTCTTTTAATCGCTGTCTTCCTCTCGTCTCTCCTCTCAGGAACTATGGTGGCGTATATGTCGGTCTACCAGCAGACCTGACCACCGTGGCTGCCAGTCAGTCCAAGTCCACATGTAAAGGTAAACATCTGTAACATCTGTGTACTGTACCTTTCATATTCTGTAAAAATTGAGGAGCTTCTTGTAGTGAAGCAGCTCAGAGAGAAATATTCCCCAGTGGCTGAGCCACCACCCCATGAAACCATGTGCCTGTCTGCCTACAGCATTTTTGGTTTAATTTGACCTTTACTTTTCCTGAATCTTAATGAGTAGCATTCCTTACTATTACAGTTTGGGTACGCAGCTGTGAAGATAAATATAGTTCACAGCATTTATTTTGACCATGGCGAAGTACAATAAAGGATTTTTAACATGTGCCTCTCTGTTACTACTAGGGTTATTCTCAAGTGATGCATGTTACTGATATCCACAACAGTTTGTTCTCTCATTCTAATACCAGCCCATTCTCATTCCCAGGGCATAAAACACAAACGTTTTGTCACGCCCCTCGGCGTGTGATGCCAACGCCCCTTTTAGCCTCTGTATGAGACGTACTGGGTTTTCCATTAACTACAATGTAAACCCATCCGTGGCAATATCAAACGCTCAGAGAAAGTGCTTTGGGAGTGTTACATGCCGTGCTGTGTTGCAAGATGTCCCGAGTTCATATCCCGGACGAGCCCCCCATTTTTCTTTATTCACTTTACAAATGTAGTAATTTTAAGCTCAACCATGATGTTTTTTCCTAAACCTAAGCAAGTGTTTTTGTTTGAATTCACCACGTTAAGCACGTGCTTACTGCGACCGTGAAGTGACGGCAAGGGGTCTGACAGAGCGTCAGTATGTGATTATAAAACACTATGTTCTGTCACCAGTATGTAAACAAACTGTAAACCTTGCTTTTGCATTCTGCAGCAGTCCTGAAGGCTTCCCTCTTGTGTGTTGTCTCCTCTCATGTTTGTCCTCATCGAGGTTAAACATGATAATGAATTGATTAGTTTTCGTGTCCTCTGGCACAACAAGTACCGTCTCTTTTCTTTTTTTTTTCCCCACCGAGGTCTCCCAATTCAAACTGCTTGGTAGAGTGCGTGGGTGTCTTTTGAGCACAGGCTTGACATTGAAACACAGAAACACAAGAACAAAAAATATAAATATCCGGGCACTGATTGTTTCTCCCCCCCTTCTTCTTGCAGACTAGCAGCTACTGAAAGGAACACAACACAGGTACTTTAAAAAAAAAAACTGCTCTTCTGTATTTCGTCTCTTAAAAATGAAGCCAATGACTCTGTTCTTTGTTTCGGCAGGATCCTGCATATTCATTCACCTAGAGACACTCACATTACAAGCAGAGAGCATGCAAGTGCTCCTATTCTGGCTCACCACACACTGAATAAGTCTCAGGCTTCGACACTAAGGATGTGGACAGCTTGCCGGGGATCTGAGGACGCTGCCTCACGGAGTCATGGGTGGCACAGTAATGCAGGGACGCACAGCAGAGGTCTGCATACGCTATTCATCATCACCCTTCACTTTGCAAAAAAAAAAAAGACGGGCATCGGAGCGGACAAGCGCCCGCCCTGGGACTGGCTGTGGGCGGCGGCGACGGGCATCGTGACAGCCATCTTGGTTTCTCGGTCACGGCCCTGGAACGTTCTCTTTCGTTCTCAGGAGGAGACGGCTACACGGGGGACCCAGCCTGCTAACTAACTAACATTCCCAATAGCCCTCTGCAATAATAATCACTGCTCAGTTATTTCTCTAAGAAGCCATCAATGATTCATTGTGTGGCGGAGACAGAGAGTTAGAGAGACATCGGAGTTACACATTCCTGTTAGTGCGTCACAGAGCATCAACGCGTTATTGAAAATAGAGTTGATTTCTATCGGGAAGCTGCTGCAACAGAAGAGTCTGAAGATGACACTGATTTGAATGGTCTGTCTAAATGCTAATGACGACACCTTAAAGAGTGCATTAATCAGCGTCACTGAACATCCTGGTTGCGTCAACCAGGTGGTGTCGTCACTTAACTTGTGCCCCTGACTGATTATGTAGAGAGCATATGACTCATGATACTAAGAGGATCTCTCTCTCTCTCTCTCTCTCTCTCTGTATATATATATCTCATGCTCTCTCTGCAGCATGTTGGTTTTTTCCCCCTCAAGAGCTCTGATTGTAGTACTTCTGGGTAATTCACACAGCTCTTACAATCTTTCTCAGAAGCAGAATTGTGTCACACAGTTTGTTCTTATCTCACATCATAAAATGTGATCTAATGTGTAACAGCAGAAGAGAACAAAAAAAACATCAAATCATTAAATTATGTTCAGTTGCAAAACATTGTGAAACATTCAAAGAGAGGCAGAGGTGGTGATTTTGTTTCATCGTCCCCTCGTTTTTCTTACAGTTTATTGACGTTTGCTTTGTAACTGATTAATCTATTTTATACTATTATGTTTCACACTTAATTGTGAATGTTGTTCTCCTGTATGTACAGTAATCCTTGAAGGATAAAGCTGGCGCTATGCTGCATTTCTCTTATTGTCAACAAATCCTGAAGACGAAAAACAACCAATCTTGTGTTTCTTTCAGTCGTTGATGGAGTTGTCGAGTATGGCATTTTTCTTCACATAACAGCAGTTATTTTGTTTGTTTGTTTGTTTGCTACTTCAAAGGTCACGAATGAATCTTCAAGCTCAACAAAGTTTTAGTCCAGCTCTCAATACTTTCCGACTTGTCAATCTTGTCTGTGGTACTCAGCCTCAAGCCCATCTGGGTAATACTTCACTTTACAGCTCCGCAAATTTCATGGTAATTAAATGATAATTGGCAAGTAATCTATAATTTCTTTGGAATTTCTGCCAAATTACCCCAATATTTACCTCAAAATGTATCAAAAATGACTTTATTATAAACATTGTTTAATAATTATATTGCGCTATTTCTCCCAATAGCTGATCATTTATTTAATACAGTCAATAATAAGATAAAATAAGATAATTAATCCCGAAGGAAATTCTTGTGCCAGAGATTGCTCAAAATTACAATAAAATTACAACAAGTTCAAGTGTATAAAATCAAAAGTACTATTTCTAGCACCAGTGCCTCATATAGAATAACAATTAAGTAAGATACATTTAGTAAAATGAGTAAATAAGGTAAGTAAAATAAAAAAGGTAAAGTAAGCTAAAAAAACAAAACAGGAAAGGAAGTATGATGAGAAATAATAATAATAATAATAATAATAATAATAATAATACATTTAATTTATTAGCAAATATCTTCTTTCAAATTTCTTAAAAAACTCCCTGAATCATGACTTTAGCTACCAGGTTACATTTGTGTAGACAATAAGTTACTCAACAGTAATCAGAAGAGTCTTCTATTAGTTTTCCACCTGCGATGAAGAGCAGCGCGCAGCGGATTACATGCTATTTTAGCATATAGTTATTAAACAATGTTTATAATAAAGTAATTTTCCATACATTTTAGGTAAATATGGTGGTAATTTGGCAGTAATTCCAAAGAAAATTTGAAATAGGTTACTTGCTAAGTATCACCTAATTACCATGACATTTGCGGAGCTGTAAAATTAAGTGTTATCCCCATTTGTTCCCACTGAAGACGTAAATCCAGGTAAAAACAGATTAAATATATAATTGTTAAAATAAATAATTTTTAATTGAATTGCTAAAAATAATCTACAATGCTTATGTTCATCATAATGAAGGAACGTGTCACCCAGTACAATGTTTTTAATTGTTTTTAAACAACATTTAAGAGGAATAAGCTCTGGATTTGGTTATTTTCTGGCTATATATTTGTTAGAATAAACAATTTTTATTTTTATTTTTTTCTTATGGGATTTGTTGACAATAAGAAAAATATAGAATATCACCAGCACAGTGTCCCCATAAAAGAAAACACACACACATTACAGCTGGGCGGGCATTAGGGGCCAAGGTCATTTGTCAGCCAGGCTCTTGACGGCTCTCTCTTCTAATGAATGTACAACATCCTCCACTCACCATGGACCCTAGAGGAGGGTGGAAATAGGCCAACTTTAAACACTTGAGATTCAAGAGATGTTCTTTCCGCATTACACAAAACGCTTTATACGCCTATGCGTGTGTGTGTGTGTGTGTGTGTGTAGCCTCGACTGCCTCGACTGACCGGTCGCATAAAAATAGGGACTCATTTCACCATGCCTGAACACAAGCTCACTGTTTACTGTTCGTGTCTGTTTTCTCCAGAATGACGCCCACTAGCTGCCGAGCCGTGTCGCCGGTTATCACTCACATCGATACCAAGGGATTTCATGTAGTGTCTTTTAAATGCGAGCCATTTGTCAGCTCGCATTGTCGCAGCGTTTACACTGTTCGCCGGTAGTAGAGGCAGAATATACTGCAGATACAAAGAGCTGTTTTATGTACTGTGTAGTTTACAGCGTGATATAAAAAGAGCTGCAGTGTGACCACAGCGCCGATTTGATTTAGGAAGATATTTTTGGTGTCCCTTTTCCTCGATGTCTACATTTCCTCCCTCAGTTTCCCTGCGTCTGTCCCCAACCAGAGGCCTTTGGCTTTTACAGCGTGTCGTGCCGCCTGTCTCTCCCTCTTTTATCAGCCACTCCTTGCCCTTTATGGTTGTTCCTCCTGTATATGATGGATGTCATTGCCTTTGACCTATTCAATTAGTCTAACAAAGGGGGACAAAGGGGTGGGGGGGCAGAATGTGGATGAATAACACAGTCTGAAGCGAAGCCCTCTCGACGTTTAAAATGCCGTCGTGGCACATTGTGGTATAGATGTAAAAAGCTGTGCAGCACAGCACGTTGTTTGAATGTTATAGAGGTTTGCTGGTGTGCTTAGAGAAGTAACATACGTTGTGAAGGAGTAGTTAGACATTTGGGGGGAAATGTGTTTATTTGCTTTCTTACAGAGAGTTAGATGAAAAGATTGATACCAATGTACGCTGGTAGTGGCTAGAAGGGAGCGGGAAACTCTTGCGAGATTGTTATTGTTAGGCATTGACCTCGAATGGTTAAGGTTAGGCATTGACCTCGAATGGTTAAGGTTAGGCATTGACCTCTAATGGTTAAGGTTAGGCATTGACCTCAAATGGTTATTAAGGTTAGGCATTGACCTTGAAGGGTTAAGGTTAGTCATTGACCTCAAATGGTTAAGGTTAGACATTGACATCGATTGGTTAAGGTTAGACATTGACCTTAAATGGTTAAGGTTAGGCATCAGATCTCAGATCAGATTTTGCGATTTGCGGGCTCCCTTCTAGGCGCGACCCTGTACGCTAAATATGAGGTTACCGCAAACACTGGAAACAAAGGAGCACATTTTTGTACAGAAAAGTTGTTTTCTCCACAGACGTATGAGATTATGTAGCCTATATTACCAGATGTATACCAATCGAGCCACCTTAAATCAAGCTGGCTGGCTGTTAACGAGGGTCTTTTGGCACAGAGAAGTACTCGTATCGGTACTCGTATCAGCGAGTACCCAAATGTAAGTACTTGTACTCGTACTTGGTCTGAAAAAAAGTTGTATCGGTGCATCCCTAGAAACAACGTAACATAAGTATGGAAAACACATCACATACATCACTAAAAACCACTGCTGTGATAGTACAGACTACATGGCATACAAATGGCACGCCAAAAGCAAGCGTTCTTGTTGCACGCTTTTGCCTTGCGCATTATCGTGTCACTCACAGCATTTGTTTTGGTGCACCGGCCTGGACAGACATGACAGTGATATCAATCGTCTCATCTAACTCTCGGCAAGAAAGAAAATATTTCTCCAAAATGTCAAACTGTATATATTTTTTTTTACTATATTTGAAAATATAAGATCCTTCAGGTTTTGTGGCACATTAATGCTGAAAAATACAGAAACCACTTGAGGTCGAAGCAGCTGTGAAGTGTTTCAGTTATTTACATGCATGTTCACACACTGGAACAGACCTGGAGTGGTCATTAACCCCCCAGTGTCTCTTTATGCTGACGACTATATGATATTATGATGATAATGACTGATGTGATCGGGTTTGTTCGGTGAACGTCATACTTTACAGGCTATTTTCTCTCTCTCTCTCTCTCTCTCTCACATGTTCTGTGTGTCTTTCACTTCACAAGTACTCTTCATCATTTGTGCACAAATTACCTGCTTGTCATAAATGTCGACGCACTTCAGTCAAGTCCTCCTAATTCATCATCAATGATGCTGACATGAGGAGAAAAAAACAAACTCTGTGAAAGTCATCCATGATCATCTGATTCAGTTATTTATGATTAAAGACTTTTATATTGTCCGTGCACTGCTGTGGTTATTGATTAGGGTCCTTTGTTGAAATGTATCTGCCCTTTTGTAATCAATAATCCAGAGACTTGAGGGATTACATGTGTTCTTAGCGAGTCTCACAGACAGACTGCCTGAAAAAAAAAATCAAGTGAGGATTGCCAAGGAGGACATTTGTCATTATTGAACGGGGGGCTTTTGTACGCCTGCAACCAGATCAATCACGGATCCATCTCGGTAATTGACTGCGTTGGGAGTGCGTGGAGGAGACGGGGGGGAGGAGGAACAGGAGGTGGCGGTGATGGTAGCAGCAGCAGTCTGAGCCCCTCCAGTGATCCCACGTCACATTATGTAAGAAGGTGCCCGACTGAAAAATATAAGCTGCTCGTGTCATACTGAGCAAGATAAATCAAAGCTTCGCTAATAAGTCACTGAGGGACAGAGAGCTGTAGAGAATGGACCTATATCACCACAACCAGTCTATATGCTGTATGCACTAACAGTATCATAACAAAAACTGGATGGTACAGTTATCCCACATTAATATGAGATGTACTGTTATCTCAAATTCACAAGTCAGATTTTCTAATTGACCCCTAGTGGTTTCATGCAGGTTTTGACATATCTGTCGCTCACATTTCTGCTTCCACCTGCAGCCCAGTGTCCCTAATTACATGTATACTGGATAAATCTGCACCCGACTATGCTTTCTAACGCTCAAGGCCAATGCAGGAAGTGGCGTGCGATATATCTAGCAAAACAGACAGTGAGGTTTAAAGGTCAGGGTGGCTAACACGTGGCTCTTTATTAACTGTAAAGACCATTTTTTCCTTAACCACAACCAAGTGATGTAGTTGCCTCTCTCTAACCACAACTCAGCCATAATTTATTTGTCACAACCATGACCTTTCCCTAACCTTAACCATACCGCAGTTTGCCATGCTCAGATACATGATGTATTTGGCATTGGATGTAAAAAAATAAAATAAAACGGCATTGCACATGATCCATGTTGCCATCCTCCATGGACTATAGATAAACATACTTATTTTTTAGACGGCAGCTGGACCGCAGACCTCAGATCAGCTCTTACTGCTTGTTTTCCTCCAGTCTGTGAAATCTTGCAGATGCCGTTAGGAGCACCGGAGGACACAGAGGAATATGATTTTTCTTGGTTACCTGTTTCATGTACTAGTGTCACGATATAGTGACAGTTTTATAAGAATAACTTAACTGAATCGTATTTGCTCAAATCTCACCTACTTCAGCTTTAAGTATGTGTGTAGAGAGTGATATCTCACTCAACAAACTAAGTCAAACTAAAGTTTCCACAACATGGAACACTCATATAGGCAGATAAAAATCTGTGTGTGTGTGTGTGTGTGAGTGTGTGTCTGTGTGTGTGTGTGTGTGTGTGTGTGTGTGTGTGTGTGAACTGTGAGAGCTACGTGATTGAGAACACGTCCTTAATCAGATCATCTGAGCATCTGGCCCCGCCGCGACACCACAGCTGCTCTTTCTCCAGCTGACAACTTCAGTCAACGTTGGCGTTTCCCCTGATCTGATCTGCTCCTCTCTGCTGTTGTTGTCTCTGCTTCACCCTAAAGTTCACTTATACAAAATAGTAAGAAAGGAAAATGTATTTACTTGCCCATGTCCACTTTTCTTCTTTGAAACTGGTTGATCTTTTGTCCAGTTTCTTTCTTCTTTCACTTGAATTTGTTTCATGCAGTCACCAGTGAATAAGAAGCACAAAGAAAAACATGTATTTAATGTGGTAGAAAACAGTCCTGGTCCACTAATCATTTATGCATTGTGTCCAAATTCTGGTAGAGAAAACAAATTGTCCTATGCAGCATATAAATGCAATATATCAAATAAATACTGCAGGACAGTTAATGCACACAGTGCACTTTAATAGACTGAGCTACTTTTTAATTCTGCACACTACAAACAGCTCTACTCTGCACCTTCATAGACTGGTTTTACTGTATTCTACAAACAATAAACAGCTTTATTCTGCACTTTAGTCTATGTTTAAAAAAACTTTTCCACCTCAGTTCTTATCCCGCATTATATTCCATATTTGACATTTCTTAATATCTATATCTCTTATATTTTATTCCCAGCACTATATCACTTTCTGCATTATATTCACATTTTTAATAGTCCCGTATCTCAGTTGTTACCTGCACTATGTTCATTTTTAACAGTTTCTTCATCTCCTGTTATTTTTATATCTGGTATATGTTTTTATACTCTGTATTATTTACTTGTGCTGTTTTTACTAATATGTTTGCACTATGGAACTGTGATGCTGGAAACTCGAATATCCCTCGGGATCAATAAAGTTACTATCGATCGATCTATCTATCTATCTATCTATCTATCTATCTATCTATCTATCTATCTATCTAAAACTAAGCTCCCCTCATAAACTTGTAGCTGTAACTCTTAACTATCAGCAGTAGATGTCACTGCAGCACAGCTCAAGCTTCAACCCTGCAGCCGGAGAGACAGATTCAGGACACCCAAACACCTCGTTAGGTTGATATCTACTTTGTGGTATCCATGAAAAGTGAGAAGCATGTCCTGCTCGGCAGCAGCTGCTTTAACAGTATACACACACACACACACACACACACACACACACACACACACACACAGTGATTATAAATGGTGAAAACCAGCCAGCAGCTCTCACTATCTTCTCCAGTTGACTTGTGAAGCCAGAAGGGTTGCACTATAATCTCTGGCGCCAGAGTCACTAATCTAGCCCAATAACTGTAACAGGGTGCTAATCACTGTTTTGGTGGAGGGAAAAAAACCCTGCCATCCAACCATTCCCCGGCAATCAAGCCACTTAGAGGCCCACGTGAGCTGATGAGTTTACAGCCGATGTCAGGCTCAATCACGGCCGCTGCTTTATGGTTTTCACAATAATGAGGCTGAAACCTGAAAAAAAGGGGGTGTTTGTTTCGCGTGCCCAATATTCCCGGTAATGACTTATCTGGCCTTTTAGCCTCGTCCTGAGACAAACGGGGAAAGAAGGGGCTTTGCTGCCAAGCGAATTTACTAAAATATTTACAGACATACCGACCCCTGACTTCGTTAATTCACATTTCAAACCTGCATGCTTTACGTTCTCGTCTGTTCCAAACTGGCTCAGAGAGAAGAGAAGAGGGCATAAAAACCTCTCTGCCTCGCTGATGATCAAATTCACCATTACTTCTGCGGACATACCAACATAGCTAACATAGATTTACTATTTATTCTTGGAAGTTTTGGGGGTTTTAGGAACATGGAGCGGGTTTACGGTCTACATTGGTGGACCCATATATATTTAAAATCCCCTCCAGACATGTTTTATGACGTATAAAAATACTGTGAATACTAACTTATAATTTGTGTCTGATGTTTTTTTCCACAAAAAATCTCCTTAAAATTACATATATTCCTTTTCACTCATTAAATAGTTAAATATTTATTTAACTTTTGGAGACGAGATGTTTCTTAAGTCAATTTCTAGAGGTTTGAAGTTTCCACAACCCACGCAGTGGTGGAGGAAGTACCAAGACCTTTTACTTAAGTAAAAGTACAAATACCACAGTCTAAAAATACTCCATTACAAGTAAAAGCCCTGAATTCAGAATGTTACTGAAGTAAAAGTACAGAAGTATTATCAGCAAAATGTACTCAAAGTATAAAAGTATGCATTACGCAGAACGGATCCTTTTATATATTATAATATTACATCATTCTGTTTTTGTCTTTAACACACATTTTAATGTTGTAGTTCTTCGATTTGGAGTTATTTTATATACTACTAGGTAGATTAGTCGTACATTGCTGCGTCATATCACAAAAGCAACATGTTTTTTATGTCAAAAGTAACTAGTAGCTTGTGTGTCAAATAAATGTAGTAAAAAGTACAATATTTCCTTCTGAGATGTAGTCGAAGTTAGCAGGAAATGGAAACAATCAAGTAAAGTACAAGTAGTTCAAAATTGTACTTAAGTACAGACCTTGAGTAAATGTACTTGGTTAAAGGTCCCATATTGTAAAAAGTGAGATTTTCAGGTCTTTAATATTATAAAGCAGGTTTAAGTGCTTTATAAATACTGTTAAACTATCAAAACGCTCAATATACGGAGAAATACACACAGCCTGTATTCAGAAATTGTGCGTTTGAAACAAGCTGTCAGGATTTCTGTCCATTTGTGATGTCACAAATATACAATATTTAGACCATTACACGGTTTTAAACATAAACATTCTAACTGTGTCCCAGTTTATTTCCTGGTTGCAGTGTATGTGAATAACATCAGCTGACAGGAAGTAAACATGGACCCAAACTGTTGCCTAGCAACGCACTTCCAATGCACTAAAACGGAGCGTTTCAGACAGAGGGGTAAATACAGGTATATTCAGGCAGACAGTATGAGGAAAATTAAGTGTTTTTTGAACATTACAGCATGTAAACATGTTCTAATAGAAACACTAAATACAAGTATGAACCTGAAAATGAGCACGATATGGGACCTTTAAAACCTCCTTCTAGTGTCAGACGATACATCATACATACATACATAGATCACTTTGCACAGGACAGTAACAATAATCACATTTTTGAGTGGAGAGGAACTTTAAATTTGATCATTTTTAGGTCAACAAATGTGCAGAAACTATTCAGCTCTTCATGTTGGGAAATAAAACAAACAGAAAATGATGTTACCGTTAATAGATCAAATGTTTAACCTGCCAACAAGCCTTGGGTTTCGTTGAATATAGAGAGAGTTGTGTTTCTCTCCCTCTGGATATCCGAATGATTCCCCCCATACATCATTAACGTGACCGATGAGGTTAATAAATATCATACATTCTTCCCTTATGCAATCTCACAGTGATGTAAGAGACGGTGATACATCTGCCCCCGGATCCGTGGCCTGTCCCCGTCCAGACATATCACAGACCGTGGCGAATGAACAGTACAGTACTGCTTGTGTTCTCAAAGCATGTCAGACTCGATGTCAAGGCCTCCTTCCTCAGCAGACTCCCAACCGTCACTCAGATTTCAGTCCGAGGGGCTTGAAAGACTCGCAGGGACACCCGATACAGTCGTCCCATTGAACTGAATTTGACGTGTAACGCCAGGTCAGTTAGTTCAATAAATATCTTTCTGGCTCTGCACAGCGGCCCTGCCACTTGGCTCGGACCAAAATGTGGCACCACCCGACCCCGCGGGAGGTGGAGGTTGGAGGGGGGAAGGTGGGCCTGTCGGTTTGTGGCGGCTCCGCTTTACTCTCGGCTTCACTGTGCATGTGCTTCCAATTACAGACAAAGGAGAGGCGGTCCTGTGCAGCATGTGGTTCCATTTAGAGCAGGTGAAACAATGTAGGAAAATAGATCCGTCATCCGTCGCATTCCAGAGGCCAGCACCGAGAAACAGCGCTAAATCATAGCAAAGCTAATCCTGAGAGGAACGGGTGGGGTTAAGGCAGTTTGAGGGCCCTGGCGGCATCTTCAACAGGGGCCTGATGTGCTTCAGAGGATTCAGAGGATCAAGGACCTGATAGAAACATCCCCCTTCATTTCACCTTTATCTTACATTTCTATTGTTTCCCCCCCATGATTAGCCATGCAAGCAGCGTGGCTCTATGGATGGCAATGTCTGTCAGTCTGAAATAACTATTATGGATCACCATGAAATTATGCACAGACTTTCATGGTCCCCAGAGGACGAATCCTACTGATTTTGGTGGTCCTCGGCCCTTTCTCTAGCGCAACCAGCAACTTTACATTTGTGGTTTTGAGTGAAATTTATCAACAACTATCGAAGAGATTTTTTTTGGTGTTACGTCCACCTCATAGATTGTATATAAGAAGTGGATGCAGTCACCGTGATGGTTTGTGGACTGCTGTTTTGAAGCCTCGAGTTCGGCATTTTGGCCGTCACCATCTTGTTTTTTTGCAACCAGAAGTGACACGAGAAAGTGGAGCTGAAAAAAAACATGTTTAGGTGAACAAAAGTGTTATAATTAACTTTCCTGAACTGAAAACACACAGTGAAAGGGTTAAAGTTGTGAGACGGAAACACAGACAACTCCCAGACCAGACAACGCCGTGGTAGCGACCTGTCAATCAGCAGGTAGCCCCGCCCTAAAGCATCCCCTGCTTTATGGTCTATCTGACTCTAAATGGGACCATCATTTACTAAATGAACATCATGCTGTATTGAAGAAGACTTGAAACTAGAGATTGAGACCATAAACTCATGTTTATAATGTTTACTGAGGTAATAAATCAAGAGAGAAGTAGGCTCATTTTCTCATAGACTTCTATACAATCAGACTTCTTTTAGCAACCAGAGGAGTCGCCCCCTGCTGGCTGTTAGAAAGAATGCAAGTTTAAGACACTTCAGCATTGACTTCACTTCTAAACTAAACTAAACTAAA